>JAEPRB010000124.1:0-119657 GCA_016758965.1 Circinella minor | reverse complement strand
TTGGCCAGTTACTACACAAGGGATTTTAATTGGTTCTGTAGTTTAAATTTTGAAATCTGCGAAATCTACAAATCTGCGAAATTTCGCAGATTTCAAAAATCGAATTTTTCATTTTTGAAACCCCCTAGTAATTCATAAGATATCTCGAATCAATCGCTTTCTTTGGCGGGTCTGAAGTGCCTGGGCCCAAAAATTAGCGAATCAATTTTCGAGATAGTCTCTGAAACAATGTGAGACAGCCTATCAAATTCCGAGATAGTCTCTTTTGTATTACGCGAAAAGCGCATGCTTTTCATACCCCTCTCTTTGCATTGACAATGTCAAAATAAAAAACGTCAAATAAGCTTCTGTCATGTTATTTCTTTTTCCTTTGTGTTTTTTACTTTTTTTTTTAATAAAAATGAATACTGGAAGTCCATTTAAATTCAATACAAACCCAAGAGGAAGAAAAAAGGGTGGTGTTAATCCAAATGGTGGCAGACATAAAAAGCAAGTAGCAGGTCAAACATCCCTAAATTTTGGATCAACTCTACCATCCATTAATCATCAAGAAACTAACAATTCCCCGTCTAATATGGTTCGTCGAAAAATATTTAATAAAATCTGGTGAGAAGTATATTTTCCCTAACAGTAAAGCATGTATAATGTAATATAGAATTCTCGTCAACAAAATATCCCCATAGTGTCGAGTGATGATAACATTCCTTCATCATCAAACAATAATAACATATCTTTATCATTCGACTGTAACATAAATGATAGAGTATCTAACTCAGAAAACAACGTGAGTAGACGTGTGTGGCTCTAGCAAATTAAAAGCTTAGTGTATAAAAACCTAACCTATTTTATACTTCTAATATAGTCCGAGGTGACAGTTTATGATAGTACTTGTACCATTGGTACTTTGTCGCGAAACATGGAAGTGGAAGATATGCACCAATGTGACGATGATGATAATAGTAGCAGTGAAGCGGAAGATGATAAAACAGTAGAGGATGATAGTATTGATTATGTAGAGGCGCCAATTCTCACTGAGTATTTTGAGAAGTTACAAAACCGCATAGTTAAGGATGGCAAGCAAGGACCACAAGAATATGATCAAAAGCATAATACCTTTTGGATTGAACCACCATCTCCATATTTTGCATTATACTCCGGACCTGCCGATCCTAAAAAATTATATTATCCTCGTGTTTTTCTTTGGTCACCTCATCGTTTAGTTACTACAGTGCTAAAGTGTCCCGATTGTAGACAAAAACTAAACAGCAAAGGATTTAATACCAATCCACGTGCCCGTCGAGTTGTAGACATTGATAGGTAATGCTTTTAATTTAGATTTTTTGATTAATTGAAAGCTAATATACTTCTTCCTTTAGTTGCTTCTACATCATGTCTTCAAGGTATCGATGCACCAATAAAAGTTGCAAGACTAGTTTAAATGCGCATGACAATCGAATTCTGGAACAATTACCATTGCATCTTCAAGCCGAATTTCCAGCATATTTAACTCATCGAAGTGCTGTGTCCAAACACCTTGGTGATCTGCTACGTATAGTTATGCAGAATGGCATGGGTGTTCATCGGTTACAACGAGCTTTAAGAGAATTCCATACACTAAGACATTCCAGACTCCATTTACAATACCTAAACTCACTTGTACATCGCCAACAATATCCGACCTTTCATGATATCCCTCGTGGTAGTAACCCAATAATATACAAACGTTTTTCGAGCTTTAAAGATCGAGAAGGATATGCAGGTTACATACCTTCAACTGGATACTTACGTCTCGTGTATACAGCACTTATCGATCAATTACGACCATTGATGGATAAAGAGTTGGCCATACTTGGTGGAATTATTCTTAAAGGTGACCATTCCTTTAAAGTACCAAAACATATGGCAAAACTTGGAGGATCATCCGCGTTCACTGCATTATATACCCTTTGTAACGAATATGAAGAAATACGTCTCCAACTTCTAGTTCCAACAAAATCAACCACTCATCTTGAAGCGCCGTTAAAGGAGATGATGAATTCGTATCGTTTGTATAACCATCAACAACCAGATCTGTTTTTTACGGACAATGTAAAGGGCGATCGTCGTTTGCTTGAACGGTCTTTACCATCTCTCAAACGTACACTTCATACCAATAATAACCATGCTCATAATATCCAACAATCGACAAACGTAGATCATCAAAAACATCCAGTACCATTTCTACAATTACCCAGTAATGTCTCAATCAGTCTTATCCAGAGCAACGACCAAGTTGAACAAGCTGTTCAAGCTATCCGAAACAAATCCGACAGTATAAGTGGTTCTCTTGTGGTTGGTTTTGACTGCGAATGGAACTACAATCCGATTACTAAAGCTACTGGAAAGGTTTCCTCAATACAAGTTGCATGCGCAGATTCGGTTTGGCTTTTTCGTGTCAAGCCATCTGAAGGTGTTCCACGTGCTCTGGCTTTATTAATCAATGATTCGAATATCGTGAAAGCTGGTCGAAATGTAAAAGGTGATCTCAAAAAGCTTAATCGTGATTATGGCATAGCGTGGAAAGGTGCTCTAGAGCTCGGAGCGTTTTGCCGACGTCGAGGTGCTATTGAGCGTGGTACTTTGGGCCTATCAGACATATCTGCAGTTGTGCTTGGTGGAAAATTGTGCAAAGATTCGAATTTGCGTTTGAGTGATTGGGAATCTGAGACATTAGAAGAGAATCAGGTGATGTACGCTGCCCTAGATGCTTGGGCATCATTCAAGATATTTGAATCAGTCAAGGATCACGACGTTTTTGGAAAGATTCTTCCCGAACATATACCCGCTGGTCTCCATTGCTCTTTGCAATATATTGGAAGTCCTGTAGCATTTGGACATATTGCTGAACAAGTGATTCAAGATGGTCAAAACAATTCGGAAGAAATACCATTTGCTGTTACAAGAGTTGGGATCCCTGGTGCATTGATCATCACAAAAGAAGGTAAAGCTAGACCTTTGTCAGAATTTGGCACCCCACCTTTTGTTATTCCAGTCCCGATCTCTTTACTTCGTACCGAAAACCCCGATCAATGTATACCAACATCACCATCCCCAATATCAAGTGCAAATGATACCTCAGTTGATCAGCATAATTCCGAAGATAGAGAAGGAAACGACGATGATATCGAAACAACCTCAATCTCTACATCATCTTCTTCATCTGACAATGATTCCAATGATATACCAATCACGCACCAATCAGTTTCTACAGCAGGATCACAATTACTTCCAACATTGATGTCAGAACAGCAATATACCCAATCTCATAATCCAAGAATTTTAAAAGATATTTTTCATCTCATGGATATGATTAAAGTTCCAAAAAAACATGTATTGGCCAAGGAATTCAAACGTCGCTTCCGAGATGCCATCTTTGTTGCCAATAGTGAGGACCGTGACAGAATTGAAAGACACTTACGAACAATAGGCTGTTCATGGGATTACATGTTAACTAAGAATCCTGCTTGGATATTGCGCCGATGTAGAAGAACAGTCCCTCAACCTGAAGATCTATACCCAGTCGTTCAAAATCTATTCGCTGAGTATGGTCCATTGGAATGCAGTATCACAAAAAAACCTCTTTTCGACCATGAAACATGGAAGCAAGCCCGTAATGTTCTGAAAGCTATACGTATGGGAGAAGTGTCAGACCCACCAGAAATACCGCTATACTTTGAAATGGGGGTGGATAAAAATAATCTCCCAATGTATCGCTGTAGTAGAGGTACTAATTCTCTTGAAGGAGGTGTACACCAGAACATAATCCGAAAATTTGGGTCGTTCGGTGCTGGGCCACATATGACTGATTGTATGTTAGCAGATTACCGATTGCGCCACAATATTGATGTATGTGTTTAGTACAAAATCTACCAGCTACGTAAATATTAAATTGAGAATTATTCATTAATTTTTTGTCTTGATATTCATTTTTTAATTGTAGGTTGGATCAAAAAACAGACACGGCAAAAAACATTTAGATCATTATGATCCTTGGATGACTCAAACTATATCCAACTTAGAAGAATCATTGCCATTAGATAATAATACTAGAAAAAAATATCAGGCATCAGCATCCCTTATAGTCAAGAATGCTTTGAAACTACGAAAATCTGATGAAACGTTTGGTATTGCATCTTTTCCTCGGGACCTCGCCTGTGGTTTAAACATCGAAACTGTTAGCATCGAAAATGAGGATACAGATGGTTTGAATCCATTATTACCAATAAAACTAAGTACCAGTTTAGTATTGCCAATTGGAGCTACAAGCAACCAAAAAGGAAAAATGTACAAGTATATTGCTTCAAGGCTCAAAACTAAATATGCTGTAACACCTATTCATACCCGCCAAGAATTCATTTTATTTTCAAGTATAATACCCAGAAACACAAATATATCAATTGATTGGAAGCAAAAGGCTGAACAATGGAATAGTAATTATGCTAATGGTAATGATATATTCTACAAAACTCCTGAAACTCTCAAATCACATTACAAATCTTGGTTTTATGGTCAAGTAATAGATCGTACTATTACCAGCAATAGTACAGAATTGATAACTATGAGAGAACAGCTACAATCCCCTGGTCGAAGCAGTAATATAAATTCGCCACTGCCTCCAAATATACCAACTGATTCAACAGTTACTTTATCGAATACCAACTCTTTTGTGTTTCCACCTCCTATATTATCCAATGGCATATTAAATTCTTCATCATCAATAATTCCAGCTCAACGACACCATCCAACATCTACACGCCAACGACAGCATCAGTCTTCCATTCCGCAACATATACAGCCTTACATTCCACAAGATATACCATACTACCCGTTACCAACTTTCAGGCCACTCCAACCACCACTCACATTTACACCGCCAATACCTTCAATGTCACCAGCACCGTCAATACTCCCACAATATTCGCATATATCCTCATTACCTAATATACCTATGCATCGTCCATCGTCAACTACAATGCCTATTTCAACATGGGAGTTACCACGGAAACGTACACGTACTTGTAGATGCGGTGTTGCAAACTGTAAAGGACGCGCACAATCAAAGTTATGTCAAAATCGCAATTCTTAACCTGCAAAAAAAAACACAGTTTTATATTTTTTTTATAATTAAACATATATATCAATAGCATTCTTTGCTCCTATTATTTTAAAAATGACCTATTCAATTTTCTTTTTATATCATTTCATCACCATATAATTACTCTTTCTTTTGTACTTAATAAAAAAAGTCTATACGTAGCTTGCTTAACTCTAACATAATAAAACTCGCAGTAAAAATATTCATTACATATTCTTCTTTCATCTATTCTTGCATAACTACATGTTTAGCTATGTATATCATAATATATTAAGAGTTGAATATCAATATTCGCTACTCCCCTTCAGTATTTTTTAACCAAGGGTATCATTAATTATAGGTATTCTGGCCATGCTCCTTTTGATATAGTTAAAACCCATTATTCTGGCGAACCCCATATATAAAGAGAAAGGTCTTGATGGCACTTGATATTTTGGCCATGGTACTTTCAACTTAAAACACATTATTCTAACGAACCCCATTGACAAAAAGAAGGGTTTTGAGGGCGCTGCGCGCCCTCAAACCCTTCTAAAAAATAAAAGAATTAATTCCACCAGGCCCAGACATGTCACACGGGCCAAAAAAAAGGCGTTTAAAGTCAAAACAATTTCCTTTTTCGTTTTTGTTTTCTACAATAAATTATGGTACAAATTTTGAATAAGGTAAATAACCTTTAAAATATCAAAAGAAAATGTGGGGGATAATAAAAGATGAGTTTATAACGGTGAAGTCTATAATCTTTACGCGAAAGATAAAATATGTGCAGTAACAAATTTGGTAATGATATTGTTATAAACCATAGTATAGATAACATACTTTCTCTACTTAGAACTACTTGCTAGAATAAGGTGGAGGAGTTTCTTCATAAGAGTCAATCATGTCATCATCTATGGCACCGAGCTGCAAAAATAAATAAGTATTAATATAGTAAATTGACTTAAGTGAAGATGGTGATGATAGCATTTTTTTTTAGGTACGTACAAAAAAAAAATTGTTCTTTCTTTTCTAATGTCTCATTATAATAATATATAGAATATGTAGTACTAGCACTTACCAAAGGATAAGATGAAGAGTCTATTCCATTCAGTTGTTGTAGAACGTGATATTGTTGATAATAATTGTCATCATGGTCCTCCTCAATATTATCATTGTTGTATCGCTCTTCAGCAATACGAATATGTTGCTCCCATGACCTTGGAAACGCCAACAAAACCAAGATAAGAATCAGTGCACCAATCAATTCGTTCAGGATAGACTTTGACACATAGTGCAAAAAATCAAGAATTTGTATAATGTTATCGTCTGAAGTATGAATAACTGATACTATACCCGTAAGAATTGAACCGACCGTAGTACAAATTAAAAGAACGGTAAATAATTTATTGGATGAACAGTCAAGAAGTGGACGTATATCCTTTGAACGCTGTGGATTTCGTATCCAAATCCAATATATTATTAAGTAAGCAATGTTTGAAAAGTTGACAAATATAGGACCGGAAAAATCATTATGGGTCGAAACGGAAACCAGAAAACTGAATAAAATAATAATCATAATTCCATAAACGTACCATGCAATCCTATGCCATGATGTTTTCGTACATGTTATGCAAAAATCGTTGTTGTTGTTGTTGTTGTTAGTAATGTTTGTTGACGATGATAATGTTGGAATTGATAAAGCTTCTTGCTCTCGTTGGTTTTGTTTTAATTCGTATTGAACTCGTGGGTATGATGTTATACTCATAATATCGTACTTTAACCACCATATGAGAACAGGAAAAATAGCAGCGAAATATAATTCCACTATGTAAATTATTCCATTATGGCTGAAGGTCATCGTGGATCTAACAATTGCTAGGCAACCCATTGTGATTAGAAATAATCCAATAAAAAGGATAGCGCTATATATTCTTGGGTAAGGCCGTGATATAAACAAGGCAACACTGGCTCCAACGGCTACACTGCAACCAATAGTAATTAATAAAGCATTTAGTACGATTGTAATAACATCGAAACTGTAAAGAGGCATTATTGAATATATGTATTTTTCATGGATAATCGTGATATAGAAACAGTATGTTGTTTATATACGTATAAAGAAAAAAAATATCTAAAAGTGGAAAGAAAAAAGAGTAAAATAGCTGCAATATAATATTATTCTGTACACTTTAAATTTTTTCTGTATACTTTTTCTTTTATGTTTTAAAGTTATACTTACTCTTTTGGTTAATGGGTGACATCCGTTTCTTGGTGTTACATTATTTATATAATGACTGTCTTTTGTATATTGCTCGTTGATCTTTATGCATCCTGCGCCACGTATGGTTTTTATATTTTTAGATAGTACTAAACATAAACATACCTATCACATGAAAAGAACCCACCATGCGTTTATAATCAATTGCTTGTATAAAAAAATTAGAGACTCTAATTGCTTTCATGAAAGAAAGCTCTTAGAATTAACCAGCAGATAGTTTAAAAAAAATACACTATGTTTGGTGTGAAGTGAAATAAAATAAATCGTACCAAATGAATTTTTTTTTTCAATTACTCAAATAGTTATATGTATTTATCATACTGTTACTGTTTAAAGCTAAAAAAAAATCGAATTAAAATAGGTATAGAATATTGGATCAACAAATAAATTGATTAAAATAGATAACAATAGATTTAATAATGATGAATTAATTTTATTTATTAATAATTATTTAGGCTGTATATTAACAAAAAATTATACAATGAGCTACAAGAATGTCATCATGTTCTTTTTTAATTATGGATATTCCCTTTTGGTGTTATTTTTAATAATATTAAAAAAAAAAAAGTAGACGTATGAACC
The DNA here is from genome assembly GCA_016758965.1 of Circinella minor. Classification (NCBI taxonomy): domain Eukaryota; kingdom Fungi; phylum Mucoromycota; class Mucoromycetes; order Mucorales; family Lichtheimiaceae; genus Circinella; species Circinella minor. The sequence goes on along the minus strand of JAEPRB010000124.1, from coordinate 111,687 downwards.
ATCATTTATCTCGGTGTCGTTTATAATATGGTGTAGCGGCGTGTGACGAAATTTATTTTTGGCTATTCCAATAAAAGCAGAAAAGAGAATATACATAATGACAGTTCCATTGTACGTATTATGATATTGAATTGAACAAAGTATCATGTCATAAGTTTAGTAAAAAAAAAACTGGGTCATTATTGATATAATAAGAATAGTCTTGATAACAGATTAGACGATGTTCTAGTTGATTACATTGTGTTTGAAGCTGTGATAGTTGCTGAACAGCTCTTTTTGTATACGCATCATGACTATTCTCTTTTATATTATTACAATTGTTCCGTGTTGTAGATGAATCCACTTTTTTTTGTGATGTGTTGAAAGCCTTGTAATATGAGATGCCCATCTTTTTTCAGATAGAGCAATCTATAAGGCAAGTGACAAACACAGCAAAGTATTATTATTATAAAAAAAAACTCAACAATGGTTTTAACTTTATTTGTAATAATACGTACAAGCAAATAAATAACTGACAGAAACAGATCCAGAGTTTGAACATCGAACCAATGAATTTTTATATTTTGTTGACATGTTTGGTTGAAAGTGCAAACATGTTCCCACCTGAATTAAGTAACTATACACCAGAGTATTTTGTAATTAAAAAGAATTTTAGCAATATAATTGTCTATGTAAGCACAGAAATAATCAGTTGTATATGTCTTGAAAAAAAATACTTTGTTATTCGTACGTAATGCTTAAATATTTATAATTATTTTCTGAGAAAGATAACAGTGACCTATTATTCATCACGTTGAGATAAGAAATTGTTATCGTCTACTATTCTTGTACTAAAATTATCAATAATTTTTACGTCGCTTTCCCCCCCCATATATAAAAAAAGGTTCTATTTTTAGAAATATCTCTTCTAATATTTTTTTTTAAATAAAAAAAGCAAAAGCTTTATTTATTGAAAGATTAAATTAACATACGCCCGTAGGCAATGTGGTGGCTTCCTTGCTGTACATTGGGAGTTTAAGAAAAGATATATATACAAAGAGGAAGATATTATTTATAGATGGTGATGTTGGATTATATTATTTCTGTTGCATGTGTATTTCACATTGATATAACAAAAAAAAAAGAATTATTTATTGTATTTTTGGCCCGAATATACCATAAATATCAATAAATAATCTTTTTCTTCTAGTATCTGGAATAAGATGGTGGCAGTGAATCGTTAATACAATCGTGATACGCAGGTAAAACTTCTTCTGATGACTAGTGTATTTACAGTATTTTAGTTATTTTTGCTATCATTATTTCTGGAAATAGAAATGCATACACATATCCTCCACATTTTAAAATGGTATTATACACTTACAATATTATGAGAAGAAGATATAATTACATTGCTTTGTTCTTGATCTTCCAGTTGCTGATCCAATTGTTGCTGTAACTCTGATAGTCGTTGCAACTCGGTACGCCTCTGTTGTAATTGTAACATCCGTTCACGTTGTTGTTGTAATCGATCCATACGTTCACGAGCTTCTTGTGCTGATTGTTCTTGTCGCGTCAGCTGCTGGTTTTTAATTCGCTCTTGTCGTTGAATTTCACGCTGTCCTTGTAGTTGCAATAACCTTTGCTGCTGCTGTTGCAACACATTCATTCGCCCGGGATCTTGTATTACTGTCCTCGATTCTTCTCTCTCTTCCCGTCGTTGCCTCTCTGAAAAAACTCTTTGTCGCATATTTTCTTGTCTTAAGTGATTCATACGTAATTGTTCTATTGCTAGTCTTTCTCGCTGTAGTATTTCATCATTTTGTTCATCGAGTTGTTCTAAGCGAGTTGCAAAATCTTGACACAATAACTCCTCTTGACTTGTCATGGACCTTTGTTGATCCTGATGTCGCCCAACTTCATTTTCTCTTCCCCTTTCTCGCGTTAATAATCTTTGATGTTCATTTTCTCGCTGTCTTTCCAATATTCTTTGTTGGGCTTGTTCCAACTGGTCCATTCGAATATGATTTACTACCACTGGTGGTCGATTTTGTATGGCTTGCTTCCTTTGTTCTGTTTTATGATGTCGATGTGATTTTTGCTGCCATTCATTTTTTATTTTTTTATTTTCTTGCTGCTCTATTCTACTAGCCAATTCCTCGTTCATTAGTTGTTCTAAATCCATTCCTATTGTTTGTTGTTGTTGCTCCTGATACTTTTTTTGCTGTTGCTGTAGTTTTGGGCCATATTCTCTAGTGGTGCTACTACTGCTAGTACTGTTCTCAGAATAAGCTTGATGACGACCTTTTTGCTTTTCTATTCTAGTAGCTAGATCGTCGTTTAGCATTTGTTCGAGGTCCATTGTTTGGGTCGCTGACGATGATGATGATGATGATGATGATTGTCCACTATGTGATGAATTTCCTTCTTGGTATGAGCTACGTTCCAATCGTTCTAATTCACGTAATTGTTGTCTTTGTAATATAGTTTGCTGTTGTGAACTACGTCTCTGTTCTTTTTCCATTTTCTGCTTTGCAATTTGTTCTTTCCTCTTTTTTTTATTTTCAATATTTATGCCACTGGTCTTATTTTGATAAAAATAAATATTAACCATGACAGTTTGCATTTGCTTTGAGGAAAGCCAATTTTAAAAGAAGAAAAAAGAAGAAAAAGGTGTGTTTTAAAATAAATGGACAGTGAAAAAGTTATAAAAAAGTGCCTCAGCATATTATTATTACCATATTTAGCTTAACTCATGTGTATCATGTAACATGTGTGTTACCTTGATCTTTTTCTGTTCTGTAATTTATTGCTCACTACGCCACTTTTTGTCAATAGGCTGCATAAAAATTGCTGGTATCAAACTAACAATTTGATTATGTAAATTACTACAATTACTTAGACTTCTTATAATTTTAATATTGATCAACTGGGGGGAAAATATCAAGGAAGTTCTTTAATTATATAGTTACTTCATATAAAAAGACTTATTTATGTCAGTGCAAAAGCTTAAAACTCGAAAATGACGGAGTAAACTTTAAAAGTGTGTTACGTACTCTATTTTTAATAGCTTCTTTCAAAACGTTTAATTTAATGAGAATAAAAAACATGCTAGGTGTTGAAAATAGTGCAAAGTTATTTTATTATTTGAATTTCTTACTTTTTTTTTCAGCTCCTATGAGGACAAAACCATAACGCATTTTTACTTTTTGGTACAGGATTTTGAGTAATGGTTGGCGCATCATAATTTTCAATTTGGCATATCTCATTTTTCAGCTTGGCATAAGTTACTTTTTTTTTTCAGTTGGCCGCGAATTATGTATAATAAAATCCGCCATTGTGAAAAATCAACAGCGCCAAGTTAAAAAGCAAGGTCTGCCAACCATTAGTCAAAATCCTGTAAAAAAAGAAAGAGAATGTTCCACAAATAAAATTTTTATGAATGGTGAAGTTGATTTTAATTATACTGGCGTCTTTTGCTGTTGCAGGATGAGTAATATAAATTGTAGGCGATGAAGCATTTTTTTTTTTAGGATTGTAGACGTTTTGGAGTACACAGATTATGTTTTTTTTTTTGAATACCACTGAAGTTCGATCTGCCAGGCGTGGCTGAGGTCAACATAGAAAAAACAATGTGGCGTTTTCTTATTGTTTATTTGTTTCATATTGAATAAAATACATCTTTATAGATCTTCTATTTTTCCTTTTATGCTTTATTTGTGTAAACTTCCTTATTTGACCTTATACTTGTTAATCGTGTTATCCTAATGTATTCCAAGAAGAGAAATGTACGAAACCATAATAGTAATACAGTACAGTAGCTTTATAAATGTTATAACACTTGTTGATCAAAATTATACAAATTCTCAGTCCAAAATAATACATATTGTGCCAAGTTATATACGATAAGTATTCAGTATAAGTAGAGTACCGGAAATCACATTTAACTCGTTGACTTTATATTATTCGTTTATCTTTTATGTTTTTTGTTTTTTTTTGGATTTAAAAATATGATAAAGTAAAAGGGGCATGGTTGACATATACACCATTACCCTCTTGTTAATTTGTATTATATCAATAAAATTGACAACAAGAATAATGTAAAATGTCGATGACATTTTATTTAGCCTTAATATGATATTTGTAGAGTGATAAATTATAATGACTCAACAAACAAAGGTAAAACAAATAACTAATTAATAAGTCGTTATAATAAGAACAATACATGCTGTGGTAATAAAAAAAAATGGCATGTTATTAATTTATAGCATGTTAAATTATCCAAACATCACTAATTTTTGTTTTTATCTAACAAATCACTTTAATTAAGAATAATCTCTTTATGTTGAATCATTCGCTCTAATTATAGTAACGGTACTTCTTTTAACAAAATATATGGAAAAGTTTTCCAAGAGCATTATAGTTTGATTTTTCCAGTCCTTCATTAACGGCATATTTCCAAGGTTTCGATGACATTTTCGTGAAAAACCCAGCAATGTTGTCGTCCAGTGTGTTCAGTATATTTACTGATCTAGGGCACATACCATTGGTAGAGTGCGGGGATTATGTCCCGATCCTATAGCATAAGCGCTATACTTTTATTCTACTATGAATATTTTATTCAATATTAAAGCAAAGACTTCTATTAAAAACTAAATGTCTTACATACCATTAAACGCTTTATTTATAGCTGTTTGTATTACCTTCTATTTCCTTTATATCATAAAATTTTGGTTGGCATTGGTATATAGGAAGACTGTGTCTGGTAAGACAAAAAAAAAGTGCTGCTATAGTATTCATACGAAAACCCTTTCTTGATTCTTTTCCATACCCATTATTCATTTCTTCTCAACGAGAATTGAAGCTTTTCCAATTTTTTTAAATAAATAAATTACTTTTACGGGATAAAAAACCTAAATAATCAATGTTTCGTAATGTTTTGATATACATATTTGTGGGATGATCGGTTATTAGAGCCTGAAATTCCATCAATATAAAGTTATATATCAAGACGATGATTAGTGTTCATTAAAATATACCCTTTATTTTTCAAAAAAAAAAAATAAAATGAAAAAACATTTGAGTGAAAAGATAAGAGAAATAAATATGTATTTTCGTTATTAGATACATTGGTCTGCAACAGACTACAAGAATACTATAATCAGATGATCTGATAAAAAAAGGATCACAAGGACGCTCTTTTACTCAAGTGTAATGATATTTTGAATATTATTACTAGGAAAAAAAGGTTAAAGTAGCACAACAACAAAAAAACTGTTTATCGGAAAATTCTCTTTGATTTATTATTTTGTCAGGAATAAAAACAACGTAAAAAAAAAAAAGATCACAATTTTCGACCGTATGTCCCCGAATCGAAACAAACAGCATATTTCTTGATTCTTGTGTAAAAACGAGCGGAAATATCCAAACTTTTTTGATTTTTTTTATCAGATCTTTTTGTTTGTACGACTTGAGAACAAAAGGGAAAGAAGGCCCGATCAAACGCATTCGCCAATCGGAAAACTTGCTTAACATTTGATGATTCCATTATGTCGGTAATGTAGTTAAGCAATACTTAAATTTCAGACCACATGACTATAAATGGGGGGAAATAACGCTTACATACTAGGTATTTATAATAACAATAGCAATCCTTATTATAAACTAATGATGTACTACTACAGCAGTCGCAAAAAAAAAAAAAAAAACTGCTGGCTCTATTATTTTGATTTGATATATTGCTGAGAATTAAAGATTCAGTATATATTTATAAAGAATAAAACTCTACTAGATATACTTTATATAATCTCTTGGTATCATAATGGTAAATATCATAACAAAAGTTCAATAAGATAATTAAAATCTTATTTATATAAATATAGTTTTGATATTATTTACGTATAAATATTATTAATAATAGTTATTAAGAAGTAGATTATAGATAATGGGGAAAAAGTTTGAGTCATGCGCTTATTAAAAGACAACCCCTTTGACTTGTTCAACTTTGGTAAGATTAATATTTCTAATCAATAAAGTCCAAATAAAACAAAGGGCCATAATGGCGGTACCAGCAGCGAGCATTCTTGTTTGCGCATATCCGTATGCTTCCTGGATTGCTATTCTTGTTGGAGATCCGACCTCATAGCTCAACTGTGTAGTTAAATCGCTATAAATATAAACGATATTGGGTAGTTCAGATTCAGGAAGAAAGTTCATAAGGGCAGGACGGAATGTATTAGACCAAATAGCACCACAGATAGTAGCGCCCAGCGCACTACCAATGGTGCCAACAACATAAAGAAAAGCAAGAGCTACAGCAACGTGTTGATGATCTACTGCAGCTAATACAGCAACTTGTCCTAACATAATAAAGACGCTTCCACCAATCGAGATAAAAACTTGACACATAACAAGGAAACCAACAGATTGGTTAGGACGACGGAAGTAAATCATTAAACCTTGAGCCAAAATATAAAGTGGAATAGCAATGTACAAAAGCCATTTGAAATAACCAGTTTTACGCATCGAGTAACCGACACCCAACAAAAGTAGACCAGAGACAACTTCAAAGGTATGACTAGGTTAATATAATATTTTAGTGATTTATTTTTTTATTAACAAATACTTTTTCTCGATGATTAGTTTCACTGTACAAACCTGATATAACCAGCTTCTGCAATAGTAATATTGTTAACGACTTGCAAAAACGATGTGAAGTAATTGCCCCAGCAATAATATGAGATCATATATGTCGCATTGAGCAAGCATGCGCCAACAATGGTACGATCTGTCAAAATACTAATGTCAAGCATTGGTGTACGAGCAAGAAATTTTTCATATATAGAAAAAGCGACGAGTAATACAAAACCGACAACAATCATTGCAATAATATAATCGGATCCCCATCCATTGGGTGCGCTACTGGCAAGGTTGAAGGGGAGAAGGAAAACTGTGAGACCGACTGAGAACAGTATGACACCTCCAACTAAATGTTTCGTTACGTATTAAATGTATATTTCAGAACAAAAGTAATAAGCCATTTACTTATCCCATTACAAAATAAATATACATACTGTCGAATTCAATGAAATAATGCCAGATATTTTGAAAAATGGTTCGACCAGACTCTTCTCTGTCAACAAGGCCTTCCTTTTCAGCCTTGCGAAGGTTATACTTTAAGACAAAAAAGATAGGAGCAGCCACGACAGGAAATATAATTGCAAAGGTACCATAACCCCACCGCCAGCTAATATCTTGATAGAAACCTTCTGCCGCCTTTGCACCAGCAAAGGCAGTAATGATATATGGAGTATTAATAAAAGCGAATGCTAAGGCACGATTTTTCATGTGGGATGCATCAGATACAATAATACCAATAGCAAATACCATACCACCAAAGCCAACTGAGTAGAAAACCTAAATATATATTGCATTGATTATTAGTTAAATACGTACGTAGTTCTGTTTGTTTAATGCAGCATTGATTCAAAAGTATATATCCTAAAACATACATGCGCGGCACAAAAAGTAGCAAGGCTATTACATGTAGCCATAAGAATTAAACCCAAGGTAGCAAATATACACATAATAAGATAACCTTCAGCACGACCCCAGACATCTAAAACCTTTGCCAAAGGGATATAAGTAGCAGCAGACATGGCACTTCCGACAATGTAGATCACATTAATCAGTGAATGGGATGAAAATTCACTGGTTACAAAGGGAATTAAACTAGAGGAAATTGCGGACTGCAATGCGTTGACAAAATAAAGAAACCAGACACTGTTAAATAAATTAATGAAAAAAGAATTAACGTCATCATCATCAATTGCATGAATATTATTGTCAGAAACAAATACAACAAATAATAATAAAATATTTCTTACTTAACAAAAACGGCAATTAATGTAGTCTTAGACCAGGTCAAAGTTACAGCTTCTGCTTTCTTGACACCACGTTGAGCATCTTCGGTAGGAATTTCTTCTTGGGGATGTTGCGATGATGATTCTGCATGATTGGTCTCAACGGAAGAAACAACACTTTCTTTGTCAAGTTTCTCTTGCTTCCTTTTTACAACATTATCATCTAATGTTGTGTTTGCAGCCGATTCCCGAAAGGCTCCAGGTCGTAACCTCGAAAATGACATGGTCATTGTGGTGGTATAAACGGTTAAAAAAAAGTTCAAAGTGAAGGAAAAAAAAAAAAAAACTTTTCTTCAAGTATATATTTTTATAGTAAACGTTCTTTTCAGGTAGTACAAGTGTACAACATGATACAATAGTGTTTCCGCTGGCTCTGTATTTTTTTGGATCGATCACGTACAGTCCTGATCCCGGAATCTGATCTCAATATAATTTATGCGTAGAAATCCATTTTTTTTATCTCCCCGCGAACGATAGGTTTTTCTTTATCTTCTATAAATGAATGCTAATTTAACAAGCGATTAGATGTTTTTTTTTTGTTGAAACAGGAATTAAATCACTGTTCTTTTCTAATAAAAATCTTTGATTATGTAGCCCCATGCAGAAAATGTTTTATAAATAGTATCTTGATTACTATAATGCTAACATTAGGAAATATAAATTGTAAGTAAAAGTTAAAAGTATTCTGAATTATTGTCATTATTTTTGATTTCTACCTACAGAAATATTAAATAACACTCCGAACGGTGTTTACTAATTAAGACGTAGAACCCATTTACTTCAAAAATACGCTTTGTAATCAAATTATTACTGTGTGTTGTTTATTATATTAAATAATACCTATACACCCTTATTTCTTGAAGAATAAAGAGTATACACCAAATCGAGAGAAACTGTATTACATGCCTTTTAGTTGTTCGCCATATAACATTTCCCAATCCTTGCCCCGACCAAATACAGTTTTCCTTTCGTCTTGTTGATTGTTTCTATCTATTATACAAAATAAAACGCGTAAATTATTTTCTTCACGTCCATTCCTTCATCTCTACTTATTCAGTACTCTATCTCGTCTTCATTATCAAAAAACAAAATAAACTTACGGTACCAAACCTGGAGATATATCCACTACAATGACACATTGCGATACGACAAGCACAGTAATCAATCAAATGGGGCAGTAATTAAAAAGGAGCCAATCCGGAGAAACTGCACTGTCAAGAAGAGTGTGGTTAAAAGGAATCACCCTAATAACCAGGAAATCACAGAAATCCTCTTCTCAGAATAGCATTTTTTTTCAGAAAAAAAAGCTGAACACTAATGGCTGTTCCATTGACACAGTTTCTCATCGCATCCCCTGTCAGCTGATTGCTTCTGAATATATGATCAACCACTATTATAGATTTGAAATAGATAAATTAACCGCTATATCTCTAGTACATATAAAATAAAACTACACTTGTTCCACTCGCTCACTTAATAAGCGCATTCACATCCATTCGCTCATCTCCCTCACTTTGTTCCCGATTACTACATGTTGGATCACTTACGCTGCCACCTATATGTCGGATCAACTAAGTTGTGCTCTACCTTTCTCCTTATTGTAGGTAATAGGATTGACACAGGCTAAGGTCAAGTCAACCAGAATATCTATATAGAAATATGTCAAAGTATGACAAAAACAATATAAATATTATTTTTTTATTAAAAGAATTTACATTTCATTTAAAATAGTATCATAAAAAGCAACTGATATAATGGAAAGTTTCATAAAAGAAAATTAGTCCATTACTCACCTTAGTGACATACACCATGTGGTTCACAATTATGCGCGGTTAAAAAAGAATTCATGCACCAACTGCTACTAATGTAGACCCAATACAGTAGGTAGTACACGTTCACTCACCTTAACATCTTGGAAACACCTTATTTATAACGAATTATGGGAGACTGTTAACCGTTTTAATACTGCGAAATAGATCGGAAGTTCGCCATTGAATAGATGACTTGCGAGGATACACCAGATGTCTTATCAGGCTTAAGTGATAAAGCCAGGAAAATTCAAAAAGTCATAATTGTTGCGCTTGAAGGTCTACACTGGCGACACTACCCTTACGCGCATGGTTACAAGTGAATGAGGAAAAACCGAACAGCTATAGTAAAAATAAAAGGTTATAAACAAAATTAGCAACATGAGAGAGGCCACTGTATGATAGCAAAAAAAAAAAAAGTAAAAAGACATACAAAAAATAAAGAATAAAGTTACAAGTAACTGAAAGTACATGTGAAAAAGAAAAAAAAAACTATAGATTGCAACATTCCTTCTCAAACCTAAATTAAGCTGTGGCATTCCATTACCATGACAATAAGTTTTATCTATGCGTCGGGGTAAATCAATGGACATCCTCTATCAATGTCAAAAGAAAAAAGGCTAAATTCAACAACGGCGCAATATTGAATGTTTGTATTATGGGATATAAAATTGCGAGTGATTCATATAAATGGTATCTAAAATATCTTTTACATTTAGAAAGAAAAGTTTATACGTATGCAAAGTATTTAAAAAAAAGAGCCATAAATTCTTGTCAACACTCATTTCAAGATATTCAAAGTGCAATGAAGCTACTATACGTCAGTACAGTATGCTTGACGACCCACTAAACACTCTCAACTGCACTCGTTCCCAAAACAGTCAGGTCTAAATACTCCTAAAGACACGAATGGAAAGAAAGGATTGTCAGTTTCAGCGCCGATACGTACCGTTTTTTTGAGGCAAATAACATCTAGTTCTGAAGTTCCCAGCCGTGTAGTTTTGAAAATCTCCATATGAACCGCCCCAGGGTATAATTTACTTCCCAACATTTTGGAGTGCATCATCGAGAAAAACTATTAATGGTCTCGATACATAATATGAATTAGCATTTTATGATTGTGATTTATATAAATGTTATGTTGTAAGAATTAGAATTTATGACCGTACTAAATATAAAACATAATTATCTGTGGTTTATTTAGACGGTATGATATTAATAAATTAGGGGGAACAGACTAAAAACTCTGAGGGCTGTACGTATTTACTGTAGATTATATGAGTGACAATCATACTATTGTTGTGATCTGGTACATTATATCTTCAAGAACTCTGTACTACAGTAAATCTTCTAGCTAAACAGGTTACTCTCCATATGTGAATATCAGTTCCCGTAATACCAACTTAACTTTTGAGGCCAAGTTTGCAACCACAGAAAATACTGTAACACCACATATAATTAACTTAAACTGTACAAGATTAAATATGACAGCTCATATTAATGTATCTTGGTTGCTTTGATATATAGTCTTACAGCATTATAAAGAGAATAGATTAAAGTTTAAAAAAATTGTGCTTATTAAGAAGACTATAGGAACCAGCGCTTATGGGCATATGATCAACTTTCTTACCACACATTATGGATACAGTAGCTCATATAAATATTCAAGTGATACTATATTTTATCTTGACTTGTATATTGGACTCCAAGACAATTTGATGCATAATGATAATGATAGAGCAGTAAAGAACAGATGGTCAATTAGTATATACCAATTGGTTAGCATATCAAAAAATGACCATGTTGCCATGAGGATAGATAAATATATATATAAACGAAGTACTTTAAACAAAGACAAAAGAGTTCAGCAAGCGTCTCTTCTGAAAAAAAATAGTGAAGAGCAACAGTCGAATGCTTGCTTTACAAGTTGCTGACAACTCATTGTCTCATACTGTTATAAACGAACTACTGGTTAATGTATTATTATTTTCTGATTTTCGTTTTTTAGACATATTAATATCACGAAAGTATAAAGAAAAAGAAAAGATAGGGTGGAAATAAAGTTCAAATATAGGGAAAAAGGGAATTTTTCAAAGAAAACAAAAAAGCACGTCATCTTTAAAAATATGCAACATACAGAGATAAGAATGTGTATATAAATGACCGATTATTCTTTTCATCCACCATAAAGACATGTTGTTTATGCTTCAATTTTTATATAGAGAGTAATAGTAGTAATGTGTGTGTATAATGTGATTGTTTGTGTTGTGTTAAAATGCTAAATTTTTAGGAAAGACAGGAAAAAGATATATTTTTGTAATGGAAGAAGAAAAGAGGTGAGTTATTCAGTTAATAACTTGAGAGCATTTGATTCCATAGAATTATATGCTTCATCTGATTCGATATCTTTAGACCATCCAGTGGATCGAGATTCAAGCCAGTGGCGCCATTTCTCCTTCCGCTCTTTTTCAATTTTTTCTTTTGTTGTTTCATCATCCTCACTTATTGGGGGTCGTACAAAAGCGTCTTCGGATCCGATGATGTAATACATATGATAGTTCTCCTGAGAAACCTTGTACTGTAACTGCGATTGTACCGTGATCTTATTTAAATGTCGATCATTTGGTTTCCAATTTCTATATTGAATAATATTATATTATATTCCATTTAGTACCCATATCTTATACATTTTTATCTCAACTCTTCAATAAAATAATACCAATAGCAAATAAACATACCGTCGTAAAAATGATGGATGCATTTTTGATGTATCAATTCCTTCAGTTGAATTAGCCCAATCCATATAACTAGCAACATAATTTTCATAATGATCTTGAGAAGAAGGTTCAAGCATATCATCATCTTTATCAAGTATTTGAATGGTCAAGTTATGAGTTTCCGTGTTCTACATAAATGAAAACAAACAAGCAACAAATTATTAATAAGGTGTCCCATGTTACATTGGACACACACACACACACACACACTTTTTCTCTGATTAGAAAGTTTACTTACATAGTTCATTTTAAAAAGATTTTCATCCGACCCAACAACATCTTCAGCCCGTAATCGATAGACAGATGTGATTCTTGGACATGTTGATTCTAAATTCTGATCGCTGCGGAACAAGTCCATTAATTCAAGACATTTTTCATCAATAGACATGGATTGAATCTTTTTTTTTAAAAAAAAAGTGTTAAAATGAATAAAACAAACAAAAAAGACACATAAATATTTATATTTATATATGTATATGTATATGTATTCCGTTCATCCCAAAAATAACTTACCTGTTTAATAGTAGACTGTATTAACTTGTCAATAGTAAAAAGAACATAAGCATCTGTAACGAAAATATATCGTGCCTTTTCTTCGAATAAATTTTGATCAAAATCACCATCAAAGAAGCGATCAATAAGATCAAGTACAGCGTTATAGTATCCAATTGATATATCAATGTCTACAAAGTACCCATTTATCCAATTAGTTACTGTTTTTTTCCTTATTTCGACTTAAATCTATCAAATAAAAAACTTACCGGCAAAACGACTGGTATAAAGACCCAACTCGGACGCCACTTTGTTGATTCTTTTGCCCTTGGTAGGATTAGCCTTCATAGCTTTATCAAGTGTTTTCATTTTGTTTAAACGTTCATATATAAGTTGATATAACCGGAAGAAACTGTAAAATACATTATTACAAAAGAAATTATAATTTGTTCTCTTGTTGACATTGGGTGCAGTAGCTGCTGCTGCTGCTGCAAACAATCGGTCTCCTTCAGGGCTTTGACCACCATTAATATCGTTACTCTTTTTAAACTGGTTTTCTTCAGTTGTTTTTGAAGTATCATTAAATGGCTGTTCATCAACGTTCATCTCTTGAGGGGATGATGTTGTAATATTATTATCATTATCCTTATTGTTTACATTTCCACGCTCGTCTTCGGATGATTGTTCTTCAGTCTTGATAGGTTTGGTATCATCAAAAGACTCGTCACGGTGATCTGCTTCTGATTCGTCACCTTCTTCTGGTGCAGGTGTTGTTGATGTGTCGCGTTGAGCTGAGGGTGATTTATCAAATCTCTCGCTATCGTCAGGTGATGTGGATGTTGTGTTCTTGTTTTTGGTTAGAACGCCACGCAAAAGATCGGCCGACGGATCGGTATCATCGGCTCGATTCCGACCGTTCCGTCGTCTTGTTGTACCACCGGATGGTGATCTACTTCGTCGGTCTCTTGGTGATCGGATTGCGTCCATGTCTGCGTCGGAATCTTCTGTATTAACTGATTGGCCTTCATCATCGTCATCGGCTGAACCATCATCTTCATCTTCGGTCTCTACTGAAAATCCTTCTGGTACAACGTCACCCACATGAAAGAATAATGGAATAAAGAGTTTGATAAATGTCCGAATTTTGGTTCGATCACCACTACTGAACCCATTTTGTTTTTCAATAAAAGAAAATATCAGACGAGTCACATCCTTGAAAACATCTTCATCTGGGAAGCTGAATTGTAATGGATAAACGCGTTCTTTCTTCTTCTTCTTAGCATTTGCTCTATCTTTGTCCTTGTGTTCATCATGAAGAGTTTCAACCTCATTTACCAAAGCCTTGACTGTCATGGATTTCCTATCATTGCTCTTAAATGTCATGCCTTGATAATCTAAAGCACGATAGAAATTCTTCGCATCCATTTCTCGCCATGCTTTATTCCACTCGTGCTATTTATTTATTTTATTAAACATTAGTTTCGTTTTTCTTCTGGTCTCAAAAGATCCCATCTTTTTTTTATCTCCCTCCTTATTTCAACTATACAACCAAAATTACTCACCTGTGCTTTTCGCCATTCTTCATCTTTTTGAGATAAACGTTTCAATAGAATGGGAACAACGCGAGAAGGATTTGAATAGAGCATTTCAATAACTTCTTTTCCACGTTCATCATCATACACCTTTTTAATAATACGCTCATAAATTGTAACAGATTGGCCGCCGAGACCAGGACCCAATCTGAATGCTGCCTTTTCTTCCAATGTCATCGTTTCTAACTTCTTGGCTAATGGTTCCAAAAGAGCAATACTATTAAGATTGGCGTCGATATTCAAATCATAATCATATCTAAAAGTAACAATGCATGTAATTATAAGTCATACTTTTTTCACAAATCCTAACGCTAGTGATAATATATATTCCCCCGCTCTCCTTAATTTCATTCTTACCGTTCCTCTTCACAACGATGCATTGCTTCTTCATATTGATTTTTCTTGGATGCAACAAAACCGCTATCTTCACTAGCCCAGATTGGATGCGATACATATTCATCATTAAGAACTTCCCAACAAAGTTGATCACGGCCGGAACAAGGTTGATTTTGCCACTAAGATATACAAAAAGGAAAAATATATAAGTAAACATTTTTTACTTGAACATACGCACATACATACACCCCATTATATAGAAACTGTTATTATTACCTCTTTAGATACAAGCCGATAACTTGGACTACTTTCAACCGTTTTACAATGGTTTAGGTCAGGTTTAGGAATAATTACAGCAGGTCGCTCAATCACTTGATCCTTCAAATCCACTGCTACTACAGTCTTGAACCACTCAAACAAATCTCGATCGTTGCCTAAAAATCCTTCTACTTGTTTCATCAATATATCAGCATCAATTATCTGTTGAGTAAACAAGTTTAATGTTTTCAAGAATTCTTCGTAAGAAGGTTTGTTCCCAATATGTTTTCGTATTTGTTCAAATAACTCGACTTCTTCTGTAGAAATGGTAGGTCGTGCTGGGTCGAAATAGGCAGATGCTGGATAACCAGCAATTAAATCTTCTTCCATACCCACTTTCTGACCCTTTCGCTTTGGCTAAAAATAAAAAGAGAAAAAAATATATTTTTAATAAACGGATGTAAATAACTTTCTGGCATGAAAAAAAAAGATACTTACTCCCGTCTTTTTCTTTTTACCAGGGGGTAAATAACCTTGACTTTGTGATGGTGTACCATAGAGTCGTTTGGTACCCATATAAGCAGGTTCAACTTCATCCAAGAAATCGGGTGCAGGCTGGCCGGTAATTTCTGGTAAAAATTGTTTAAATTCATGAAGAAGATCAGGTGCACCATTGAACAAATATTGAACATGAGTATAAACCTAATATAATACTATATTAGCTTTATAGTTTTTAACTATCATTGATATTTTACGATTCTTTATAATACTTACCTCTTGAATTGGTTTCCGTTCTTTTTGATATGTTTGTAATATCTCCAAAAATTGTTTATATGTTTCAGGGTCACCAGCATACCGGTTCTATGTTCAACCGAAAACAGAAATAAGACTGTGTCACTTTTTTTTTCATCTTGCGCTCTGTTGCCACACAACACACACTGACTAACTAATTAATATTCACTTACCTTGATCTTATTCACATAATTAATTGCATGGTTGAATTCCACTGGAGCTCTTCGAGTACCTCCTGCTCCTCCACTACTTGCACTTGCATTTCCATTCATATGAGCTTGATCTGGTTGATCATGAACTTGACTATTAAGTGTCGGCGGTGGTGGTCTTCTCGAAGTCGCAGTACTACTATTTGTTGCCGCTGCAGATGGCATATAGGTACCATGTGCTGAAGTAGTAACAGGTTGTTGCTGTGGTGGTGGTGGCGGTTGCTGATGTGGTGGTAAAGATGCTGTATGCATTGGGTGCTGTTGCGACATGGAAGGTGGTAAAGATTGAGGAGGTGGAGGTGGGATAGATGCTGGAGTAGATGCTGGAGGTTGATGTTGACGTTGCTGTTGTGGATGATGAGGGTGATGAGGATGTACATGAGCATAAGGTGGCTGATAATAAGATCCAGCTGGTAATGGTGGTTGCTGTTGATGAGGCACTGGTGGAGGTGGAACACCATGAACTAATTCTTGTTCTCTTCTTTGTTGTTGCATAGAAGGTGGTGGAGGTGGAGGAACAACAGTATTAGGTGTATTACCAGCAGGCCGTGAAGTTCTTTTATGTGTTATACCAGATGGTGTTGTAACTTTGATAATATCAGGCTCGTTTGGATCACTGGAACATTCAATACGATATCCAGGCGGTAAAAATGTATTGAATCCAGAAATCAATTCCGGATGACCATTGAATAAAATAGAAACACGTTCGATCACGCCAGGTGTATCAATGCTATAAATTTGATGTGTTGTCCAAGTAACGTTAATTAATTGTTATTTTTATATTTATATTTGTGTAGAACAGAAAAAAAAGAAAAGGGCGGACGATTAATTTTCTTTTTTTTTTAAAATCCATAAAGAAGGGGGAAAGGGATGTAGATTGGGCGGTGGGGAGAGGGGTGTAGAAGGTGGAGAGTGAAAAAAAAACAACTTACGCTTGACTTTTAAAGTCCTTCATGATGTCCAAGAATTGATTGTATACATCAGGATGGGCTGAAAACTGGACCTTGACTTGGTCTAAGTAAGTCAATGCATCACGTACATTCAATGGTCTATAACCCCCTGTATTATTATTGTTTGTATTATTACTAGTGTTATTAGTACTAGTGTTATTGTTACTTGTAGAAGTAGCAGTAGTATTAGTTGTGGATGCAGTTGAAGAAGTTTGTTGTGGTTGTCTACTACCAGTAGACTGTGATTGCTGCTGTGTTATAATAGGAGCGGGTGGACTAGCAGCCTGTGATCGTGGTGGTAATGAGCCACCTTCATTATATGACGATGAAGACGATGCCAAAGCCGGCGCGCCGCTACCGCGCACAGAAGGTGGCGGTGGAATGGGTGGCAATGAAGGTTTTGAAGAATTTGGCGGATTACTACTACTATTGGTATTATTGTTGTTATTGTTTCTACCACCTGATCCAGGTAATGTGTTTGGCGATGGTAAACTTGGCATAGATTGTGTATTAGAGTACGATGAAGCCATGGGACTCGGTGAAGACATGGCCGGACTATTATTATGGTAAGGTGGTGGTGGAGGCATGTCACTACCAGACATACTATGAGGTGGTAATGGACGCGAAGTAGTTGCTGGAAGTGATGGACGTGAAGATCCACTACTAGAAGAGATCGGTAATGGAAGTTGTTGTTGACCAAAAGGTGAACCGGACGAAGACGACGAAGGTGGTAAAGAACCTGACGACGATAATGGGGGTTGTGAAAGTGGTGGTTGGGTTGCCGAATTAGGTGGCCTAAAGAAAAAGAAAAGAAGAAAACTTAGTAACAGAATTCATATATTCATATATAGCCATTTGGTCAACGACCAACAAGTTCGTTTGTGTTGTTGTCTATTTACCGTATGTTGGGTAATGGCGTCTGTTTAGGCGAAGACATAAAAGGGGAGTGAGAGAGAAAAGAGAGGGTAACAAAAAAAAGCGGATTGTGTGAGCGCACTACCTAAACTTCTTCCACACACTCTCATTAGAAAATGTCCGGTCCGAATTGTGACGGGCACAATGATATTTCATTTCATGGTCCGATTTGTTCCTGGTACTTAAATTGAGGCTCAGGCTTATCTTTTTACCATCTGCATTGACCAATTGCAAATCAATCATTTGAAACAATTGCTTATCCGAATCATTTTGGCTGGATCAATGTTTTATCTCAACAATAAATGTTTTATTTTATATGAATATAATAAGGTATGGTTTTTTTTACTGCTTCTATTCACTAGTTATAAAAGCTTAATGAATTATGTAATTTATATAAATGACTACTACAATCTGGCGAGTGTACGACTAAAGGAATATCTCTCAGCTGGTGCAATAAAACTTCTATCAATTTCTTGAACATTAGCACATCCTAATGAGATTTCATATATCAGTAATCATATTTTCATATCCGTTTTAATAACTGGCACCAAATAATTCGAGCATGACAATATTAAATAAATAAAATAAAAGTTACCTGCTAATGTCATCGCTAACCGGAAATCGTAATTTAACATGTTAAGAACCTGTTTTACACCATTCTCACCTTGATAAGCTAAACCCCATAAAACTGGTCTTCCGATAAAAACCGCTTGTGCACCAATGGCTAACGCCTTAAATACATCTACTCCTGTTCGAATGCCCCCATCTACATATACTTCAGTTCGTGAACCCTTACATGCTGCAATGATTTCTGGTAATATTTCAATCTATATAAATAAAACGTTCCAATAAAATTATAATCGGGCTCATGCAAAATTAATATTTTTCCAATTATATAAGATTATTATCATATACCGTGGCAGGGCATGAATCCAATTGTCTTCCACCATGATTTGAAACAATAATACCATTCACACCATGTTGTATAGCCAGTTTGGCATCTTCTTCACGGAATATACCTTTAACAACAATAGGCAACTTTGTAATAGCCTTCAAAAACTTAATGTCTTTCCAAGTCATTCCAGGATACATTTCACCATGATAATAAGAGTCTGACCCATCATTCTCTTTATCTTCTTCAAAGTTAGCTCTTGATAAATGCTTGGGTAATGTAAATCCGCTTCTCAACACATGTAACCGCTTTCCTAATCGAGGGCGATCCAATGTTACAACCAAAGCTTTGAATCCAGCTTTTTCACAATCCTTAACAAGTTTTCGAGTCACATCCTCTTCTTCTTGGACATAAATTTGAAACCAGCGTAATGCCTCTTTTGGCACACTTGATGCTACTTGTTCCTATAATCAACATCAACATTGTAACATTACTGTCAGTAACATGACTGAGTCTCGGACAAGAGATATTAAATGTTATACATTTACCATGGTGAAATTACTATTGGTAGACTGACAGAAACAAGTGCCAACAGTTGCACATGCTATACATATATATTAACAAAATTAGGTAAGTTGTTAAAACAAATAATATTAATGGCAAGCAAATAGTTATGGTGGCACGGATAAATATTTACCTTTTGCGGTTGCTTTTTCTCCGTCATGGTGGGCAAGTGCATGATAAGCTGTAGGTGCAACACAAATAGGTGAACTGATCTTTTCACCTAATATGGTTGTTGCAACTGTTACATTTTCTACATCAACCATTACTTTGGGTCTCAATAATAAGCTAACATTATGTTAGCTACATGATAATTAATTATATACATGCTTATTTTAACAAGGAATCTTACTTATTATAAGCTTCTAAATTACGACGTAATGTAACTTCCGAGTCAGCACCTCCGATATAAAATCCAAAAGCACCTGGACTCATCGTACGCCGAGCATATTCTTCAAAATCAGCAATGGTAGCTGGTATATTATTCATTAGGGATGATTATAATTATAATAAAAGGTTGAAAAAAAAAGGTGACGAAGAAAAAAACAAGAAGATCTTTATTCTGCTATGTGTGTACAAGATGGAAAGAAAAAGTGTATTAAATATGTAAAACATTTTCCCCTCTCTTTTAACTATGAACTTCTGGTCACAAAATTTCACACACACTTTGTGTACCCCGAATGTTGCTTTAGTGCATTATTTTTAAATCATCCGTGTATTTCTCCTTGTGGGAACTTACTTTTTTTCTTATAATTTCCGTCATCACTTAAAGTTATTACAACCACTATACTGGCTTGTTTAAAGGGATGAATGGTCATGTAGAAATATTACAACAACCATTCATATAGTGAGATCAAAATTGGTTTGTTTTATAACTATATATGGAAATGATTTTGTTTCGGCAATTCTCGAATCAATTAATCTGGTTTTCTGGTTTTTTTTTTTTTTTTTGCTCAAGTAACATATTTTAAACGGAAGGAGAGGTGCTGCGCTTGCTTACGCCTAGTATAATAGACAGCTATCAATTATATATTATACTACTTTGTATGAATCTCCGACGATAATGATTTTCTAACCGACTGGCGATGCAAGCTCTATACTATCTATTCACGACACAGTAATGGTTTCAACTAGATTCAAAGCACCACTTTTCAAAACGAGTATTCCTTCCATTACGCTGGGTACAAAGTATATCTAACTTTCTTGTTCTGAATCTTTTTTCCTCGGTTCTGTTTATAGTATAAAGGATACCCCACGTTGAGATGTCTTGTATAAATAAAATGGTCTGTTAATACGGTTGTTTACATCGCAAAAACGCATCTCATTTTGTGTTTTCGAGTTTAACGTTAATATAAGCACCAGAAAGCTCATTTTTAGATCCCTGTTTCACATAATGAGTGGCTTTCATTAGAAATAATTTTTTTACGTAACTACTTTTCGTGAACAAAATCCTGGGGAATTATCTATTGATATAGTAAGAAGATTGAGTGACGAAGCAGTCCAAAAAAAGTCATTCTGATAAAGCATCCTGTCCTCTGAAAAAAAACACGGTTTGTGCCATCATAAGTAGTAATTCATAAACAATTTGGAAAGTAAATGGAGAATTTGTATAAAGTATTTATTATTTTTATGAAACAACTATATAGTTTAATATATTGGATTACTCAAGGGAAAGGAATAAATGCGAACTGCATGATAACGAATTGTATGAGATCAATGTTGGTTATTGTGTATGTTATTCTAATTTTGTTGACTTCTTCTTCTGTCGCCATGATTACAATCCTTGCTGGTAGTTTACTGATGCTTTTGTCTTTCTCTAGAAGAAGATCAGCCAAAGATGTACGCTTTAGCACTTTTGAAATAGTGCTCTGATATACGTTGGAAGTTCTTTTACAGTATCATATCATCTTTTACGAGAGATAGTGGATAAGTCGACCGGCTGAAAATTTGCAACAAGAAAAATAACTCAAGGTATTCTGGATTTCGATACTTTGTATATATCAGTGCGCAATACTACATACATTTTTATGACGATACTTTTATATAATGCATGCTATTTTGAACGCCTGCTTTGTTTTTATTCAGCGTAATGTTTTTTATCTTCTCAAATAGTGGGAGAAAAACAACATTAAGGATGATAAAGTACTATAAAGATCCTTCCACAAATTCTTACTACCAGAATACAGTATGTACGTATATTTTTTTACGCTTATTCATCTTGATTAGTGCATCCGATTATGGGTATTTTTACGAATGAACTGAAATACATTTCTTTGAATACTAGCTAGATAAATTATATTATTACCAAAAATTAAAATAAAAAACCGGAAAGTCTTATTTTTATTTTCTTCTTTAAATCATAATTTTTTGCTGCCTACAGCTGTGGGACTCATAAACGTTCCAACATTTTTAGGTATTCGTATCATTATCACACTAAGGACATAATTACTTGGGAGAAAGAGATCAGTATCATTAATCTGTCATATAAAAGTACATTTTGTAATATTAAATTTTTGCCAATAGTGGTTGAAGATGTACCCGTTAGCGACTAAATAAAAGATGAAAAATAAATTATACTTTTAGTACTCTCATTGACTATATCGAGTCGTTAATTATGGCTTAGTTGAATTAAAAATAGCTAATATTCCCACATCAAATAATATATGTATGAAAATAGTGTCATAGAAGGTAAATAATAATAGCATTAGTAATTGAACAATGTCAAAAGAATCATATATGTGGATAAAATTTAAAATCCGCTATCGTCATTTTAAGTTTAACAGCTTGGGTACTATTTTAACACATACAATGGATAGTGTCAAAAAGTAATATAGAAGGGTCAACGCTCCTAAGTTAATTACGCGGGAGAGAGAGAGGGAGAGAAGACATGTGAAGCTATTATATGAAATGGCACGAAAAAGAGGACACCCGATAACACATCTAATATACATACACACAGAGGGACGGTCGCCAACAGTAGATTAAAGCAAGCAAGATTACATTTATCCTCGTTCATATTTTGTTATTTATTAACAATAATAAGCATATATTACCCATTTTATACAATTGCATCTATAAGTAATATATAATCATGAAGATTATGATTAGTGTTTCTTGTTTGATAACCCTGTAGTGACAGTTTTCACATGTCCTTGATACATCTTTAAGAATACAAGGGACTTTAAAGCGAGATGCAATCATTGCAGGCCCATTATTGAAGATAAATGTATTTTAATTTCAGTGGTAATAATGCTTCAATAGATTTAATCCAAACATTTTTCTAACCTGTTGTATGGAATAGATAATGAATTCTCATTCTTCGAGACTAAAGACATACACTTTTTTTTGATTGTTTGATTTCTGTAATGTTAGTATATACATATAAAAAAATGTTGGATTAAGTTTTTGGGGATGGATCATAGAGTTTGATATGGATTAAACAACTTGTGCAGCAAGGGAAAACAGTATGCAAAAACAACCAATTCTTTGCTTGTTTTGGTTGGTTACGTTATTTCTTATAGTTAATAAAGCTACATATTTACGGATGCTTTAATAACAAAAATAATAAATGATTAAAAAGCAATAAAATCATTTCATGATGCTTTAGTAAATACCATACGGAATTACATATTGCTTTGTCGGCTTTTGGATTGTATGAAAACCGTGATAAGAAGAACTCTAATAGCAACAGAATACTTGGAAGAAAAGCATAACAAGACAATGATAAGAGTAGCAGAGTTGTTACTTTTTTTCTTCTGTAAAGAAAGAAAATATAGTAAGTAGCAATGATGGATAGGTTTTATTTGTTGTCATCGAACACATTTTCTAAACAAACAGGATCCACAAAATGGTATTTTCTCGGATGATGATTAAGGTTTGCTCCCCTGTCTAAAAAAAGAAAACAATACGCGGTCGGAGGAACCATTGGCTCGGGGCACATAATTATCACGCGCCCCCGCGTCCCCACTACAATTTTTTTTTTTTACTGTTACGATTTTTGTACTATTTTTTTCACTTACGAAAAAAATTATAACGCGCTTCGGACTTTTCGTACAAAATTGGGTTTTTTTTTACTTACGATTTTTTCCTCAATATTAACGCGTGAAACCGCGCGCGCACGTCGCGTCCCAATCTCGTGTATAGTTCATACTTTTTGTTCGCGTGTTTTCTATTCATATTGGAAGAAAACCATGACAAATGGTATATTTTTTTTACTATTCTATTCGAAAACCACATTTTTTAAGTTATTCTGGAGAAGCAATCAAAGCAATGAAGTGAAAAAAAAAGTTGAAGAGAACTTAATTAAAGAAAAATTCTTGATTCTAAACACATGATTATGAAATCAATCCGTGAAATGTCAAATACTGAAAAAACTTTTTTTTTTCCTTGACTAAACTCTTTTTTTCATAACTTGTTATTGAGTGTGTTTCACTTATAAAGTTGGCCAATGCGTTTTCTTTACAAAACTAAAATAAAAAGTTCACATGAAAAGTGCGTTTTCGTTGGCTGGTAATGGAAAGGAATCTCTGTTAAAATTATGGTTTGGTGTAACCTGAAATAATAATAAAAAAAATACCATATAGCCAGCCCATTTGAAATAAAAAAAAAAGGTATCGGCAGGATAACTAAAAGAACTAATTTAGCGTATTTTTCAGATGAAAACAAAAATGGATTTGTTTGACAGCTTGTGTAAATCATGTACAATGGGACTATTTGGTAAATATGTTTAGGTGATCGACAAATGATGAGATTATATAAAGCGTACAAGTTTAAATTTCAGTGAATAAAAAAAAAGCTATTTCCTATTTCTTACAACATATAGTCAGTGTGTTAAAATAGTATGATAAATTAAAGAGAGTATCTATTGATTGTTCGATGTTTTTTGTATATGTTTTAAAGAAGACAATGAAGCCTGTAAATACAATTTATACAGTATCGTTTTCAAAAGAAAAATTGATTATGCATGTAAAGCACTGACACTGTTGTTATCCTTGAAGTTTACATTTATAAACAATATTTATGCGATAAAATAAAACAACTTTTGTAAAAATTCTTACGTATTCTTTCTACGATGTTTAACTTGCTGCATTATTGAATACAGCTTATCTTTAGCTTATTTATGCATAAACATAATGTCGTCAACAACGTAGATTATGGTCTTATTAATAATGAGTACAAAAAAATCGGGTGCATAATTACACAGACACAGCGTTGCTTAGATATTTTCTTATTGAAAATAGGAATAAACTATTTTATAAACATGATGCAGGGGAAATGTCAGTGAGAGACTATTTGTAATAATAATAAGATTTTTCTTCTCTCTTTTCAAATCCGCTTATGGCTATATACCAGTCCAAGTTCTGGAAAGATAGCATATATTTTTTCTTTTTTTTTGCAGATATCAATAAGTGAGTGGTTTTTGTGGCTTTAAAGAATATAGAAAATTTGGTAAAAGAAAAAAAAATATGATATCAGTGAAAGGAAACTCGCAATAATTATGTTACATAAAACCCACATAATAAAAAATGATTGCTGGATGTAATTACTTTTAACTATTGAGTTTTTGCAACAATCAATCGAGCATAATGATTAAATTAATTGATTGAGTATAATGAAGCGGAGAGGAACGTTGTAACGCGGGTTTTTGGTAACAATGATAAACGCGGAGGGTGGAGGAAAATTAAAAGAGTAAAAAAAAATCGCGAAATCTTTCGCACACGAGACGGAATTTCAATAATAACGCGATCCTAATTTTTATATAATTCTTTTATTTCCCATAGAACGCGTATTATTGATTTTGAACCTTCTTTTCTCACTTTCTGCTTTTGAGTAGCGCGTGGACTCCTAAAAAGAAAAAAAAGGCTATCCAAACTTTTTTTTTTTAATTTTTATTTTCTCTTTTTCTTTGTTTCCCTTTACAGTTTATGAAAAAAAAAATGCAAGTTGCATCACCTATAATTCATCCTCACCACTCAGCGGACAATCTTCCATTGTCTCCTCCTTCTTCTCAAGAAAAGTCGATGGATGATTCTACTTCCCCTATTGACGTATCTCAAGTAAGTAGTGTTTTTTTAGATCACAAATAAAATATCGAGAAAAAAAAAAAAGGGGGGGGGTTGTTGGGAACAACACTTAGCAACCATTTTATATACAAGCATATAGAATATATATATATATATGTGTGTGTGTGTGTGTGTGTGTGTGTGTTTATAGTCAAAAAAAAGAAATACTTGAGGTTTTAATATATTAACATTTTTCTTTTTACTATTATTTTAGCACTTGACATCATTAAAGACAAGACTTGATTTTGCATGTTTTAAATTACATCATGGCTGGCAAAGCAATACGTTGATTGATGTAGAATTGATGTGGAAAAGAAAACAACGACAAATGTATAGTGAAATACCAACACCTCGTGTGACTCAACAAGATATCCTCGATAAACGAACTCAAGTTCCTTCAGCGCGTACTAGTAAAGCAAAACGCGCAAGATTGACGCGTACCATGTCAGCACCATCACCACCACCCGCTCATCATACTTATAAAAAACGGAAAAGTCATCAACAACCTTTACTTTTATCACAACCTCATTATCATCAACAACAGCAACAACAACAACCAGGCGAATATACACCAAAGGCTGTTGAAATTCGACCACGTTTAATACAGCCACGACCTCCACGTGATCCATATCGTTTTTATCAACATCCTCATGATAAAGAACAACAACAGCATGGAGAAGATGAACGACAGGAAAGAGAAGATGAAGTATTATTACAAAAAAGACAAAGAATAGATAATAATGGTGTAGAGGATGACGAAGAAGAGGAAGTAGATGAATTATCACAAGAAAGCGGGGTCGACGTAGAAATGGATGATGAACGTCAAGAAATGGAAAAGATCATGATTGAACAAGAACATCAACACCAGCAACGACAGTCTGAACAACCTGAACAACCAAAAAGCTCATTAGACTTTTTATCTTATGCAATTGCAATGAAGGAAGGGGATCATCATGTCGAACCAGCCGCATCATCATCATCATCACAACCTCAACCTGACATTAGTAACATTGAACCTAATGCCTTCGATGATGACCGAGATAGTCAACAAGAACAATCCCAACATGGAGCAGTACTTAGACGACCGGATTGGGATAGTCGTACGCAAAAAAAACCCTCTTCTGCATTTCATAGTGTTACTAATGACGATCGATTTTCTGGTGGTGAAACAGAAAGTGATGAACCAAGTCCACCTAGCTCACCTGTTGCTGCTGCTGCTCATGCTATTATGATGTTTGTTCATGATCATTATTCTAGAAATAATAAGAGCCCTGTGTACCATAATAATAATAATCATTAATAAGCTTCTCTCTCCTATTGTATTAAAAGAAATCCGTCACCTACTTACACATACATTTTATATAACTTAACAAAACATTCCCTCCCCGCATCCTCACATCCCATTGTTATCGTTTTATTTGTTTCCGCCCCTCTCCCGTTATCCACTCACATACTTTTATATATATATACACACTCACTCGCTCTTTTTTTTATCATTTTCATTATATATTTTTATAACTTTTTTTTTTCTTTTCAAATCATATCTTGTACATATTCCACGAATAAATTACTTGATCCTCTTTTTTTTTAAGCATCGTTTAAACGATCGCATAACCTTAAAAGAATAAGGTTCGTAAATTTATAATAATCGAGTGCTCCTTTTTATTAATTTGAAACACAAAGGCTATTGCGCACAAACGTATATTATATAATATGACAATGTTACTATTTAATTACAATAACAATAATAGATATAGATCCCACAAAGTTCTGTAAAGTGTTTTATATTACCTTAAATCACAATAGTGGGAATAAATTTCACCCCCTATAGTTGCGTCCCAAAATAAAAGATTAATCATTGCTGTCAAGTTGTTGAACTATATATAATTCTCATGGCAGGGATTGATAGCGGGTTTTGGAACCCATATACAGAAGGAAAACGTGATACGTAACACAAGACAGGAACAACCCTTGGATCTGAAAAAAAAATTTGAGATGCGATCAAAGATAAAGAGGAGGGCATTGGTGGGAATATCATTCATTATAATGCATACAGATTAAAAGCTACTTTACATGTTTATTCATACAGAATATATTATGACTAGTTGTAGTAGAAATGCAACCAAGACTTCATTTTAATTATCAGGTGGCAACCCGATAAGACCTGTCTTGTATCGGTTTTGACAGCAGGTTTTAGCTGGACATTGTTCTTATGCAGGGGTTGATTATTATACACTAACCCAACTTCAGCGTTTTTTGAAACTTATAAAATATTATATTTGCCCTGTATAAGTCCAACTGATTTTGTAGTAATAAACATTCAAGAGATAGAAACTTAGTTCTACTACGTTGCTATAAGCAACAATAGTAAATGGATAAATGAGAAAAAAAAAGATCCCAAAAATGGATAGTTGGATAGTATGCTCATCAATCTGATCGTTTCCATGGTAACAATAATAAAGCACATCAAATGAACTTTTAGACTTAAAGCGATAAGCACACTCATAATAATTATCATCACAAATAAATTAGTAATTGTTATCAATAAATGATAGATTCACTAAAAACGTGAACCACTTTATAGAAAACGATAATTCTCATAACCAGGGGATCCCTTGGTTTAATTAATAGCTGTGAAATGATATAATGGTTGAAATCCATATTCCGCAGTTTACTAAACTATAAATATTTTATGTATATCTGATTTACAATAAGTAGGCTCAAAATATACTTGCCTAAAAAGCTACATATTCTTTTTTTTCCTTTCGCCTTTTGATCAGCGGAGATTGCTTTAAAAATTCTCAGTCTGTGAAAAAAAAAAAAGTAATTTTTTGGTGGTTTTTTTCTTTTTTCTTTACCCAACAAAAAAAAACTTTTTTACTTCTATGCATACTTTTGATCCCAAGTTTGATCAAAGCCTTTTCGATCCTACTGCTGGTACTCTCTTTCGACGACGGCAGCTTTTCATTGTATTCCCCTAAATCAATCACATTCATCTCTTATTTGCGTACTGTTTGTCCAAAAAACCTTTATCACACATACAGCTTAAAAAGCCAACACTTCCTTTTTGTACTTACGTCCATTTTCCCTCTAATACAGACCTTCCCTTTTTCCCTTTTCTCTTTCTCTCTCTTTTTTCTTACCTACTTCATTTTATATATATATTTTTTGCCATTCTTTTTGAATGGTTAATATCAGTGATAAACGATTCACACCCATGGCAACTCGAAACGGATCGCCGCTTGGACGCATGCTGTCCGTCATTGATTGTCCAAACACATCGCTACGTTTTCTTATTCTTGATTGTCCAACAGAATCGACGTTGGATTTTTATATGGAACAATTTGATCGACTTCATGTTACTGCTGTAACTCGCTGTTGTCAAGCAACGTACAGTGCCAACCGTCTGACTGAACGTAATATTCAAGTTCTTGATCTTCCTTTTAAAGATGGTGGTGTGGTATGTAAAAACATATATATATATATATATACTATTTTGAAAAACAACAGTGATAAAATAATAAAATTAAAAAATAATAATTTACTAATATTTATTTTTCTTGAATAGCCACCAGCATTGGTTGTACGTGAGTGGCTGTCATTAGTAGAAAAAACCAAGAAAGAAGCAGAAAATAATCCAACAAAACCTATTACGATCGCAGTTCATTGCGTCGCAGGACTTGGACGAGCTCCAGTATTAGTAGCTATTGCATTAATTGAAATGGGCATGAAACCTTTGGATTCTATTGAACATATCAGAGCAAAAAGACGTGGTGCTTTTAATAAACCTCAAATTGCTTATTTGGTAAGTTACTCACAGCAAGAAGAAAGATAGTAGTCACTTTTTATTAACTTTTCTAACATGTGTGTGATTAATTAGGATACCTATAAACGAATGTTAAAATCATCAAGTAGTAATCATTCTTCCTTAAGATCATCCTTCAGTAGAATGTTCCGAATTGGTAGTGGTAGTGGAAATAATACAAGTGCCAATAGTAGTAGTAATAGTACCACTTTACAGCAACAAATGTGACTATATGGCAGGCTACTTGTTTTGGAACAAGGAGAAAATAAAAAAATACTCTTATTTGAAAAAAAAAAAAAGCAAAATGATATATATAGAGAGAAAGGTCGATGGTTTTTTTATATGTATATCATGTATAGTGGCGTTTGTTATTACAAATTATATAAAGTGGAAAAAAAAGGGTGGATGTGAATTTAGAAGATAAAAACATTTATATTACAAAATAAGATATTATATATGGAATGAATGATATTTCTCTTTTTAATGGTGATGGATATGATGTTCTTCAGATGGAGTATAAGCAGGTGGTGGAGAGTGGCAGCAACAACTATTTGTCATGGTTGTTGTTGTTGCCGCTAATGGCTGACACACAGTAGAAGAGGATGATACATATGCAGAATCATCATTGAACACTTCTTTTGCCGGTGGTGCCGATGGGCCTGGTTGATCATTTTCTATTTGTGGAATGGGCGAAGGTGATACAATAACATCTAGTTTGTTATAAGCGGCGTCGCTCTCATCGTCGTTGTTATTGTCGTTGGTTCGAATAGATGATGATGATAATAATGAATCAGGATTTATAGGAGGAGCGGAAATAATGTGGGCGGCTGGTGGAAGTTGTGGCGGTGATGGTGGTGGCACAATAACAATAGCAGGTGCATCATCATTCAGATTATTGTTATTATCTGTTTCCTTGTTTAAAATAAGTTGCTGGTGTCTTTTTCTCCGTCTTCTTCTTTGCCTATACTGTCTCCAATTCCAATAAAGACAAATCCCAGCACCTAATGCAAAAGGAACTACCAGACCACCTGCTAATGATAAAATGACAACTAAGGCACGTAAATGTTGTTCATTAGAGCGTATTTTAATTACTAATCCTTCTTCATTTCCAATAACAACCCGTATAAATTGTATATATATTGTTGTAATTATTAGAGCACCATAGTTGTAGTGCATTTGCGATGATAATGATAAAATATTCGATCTAACATTCGCTTTTGCTCAATAAATAAATAAAACAAAGATTGAAGGGGGAAAAGAAGGGGGAAGAGAATAGAGAAGAGAAAAGATATGTATTGTTTTGTGTATAAATAGAATACAAGAAAAGAAAGAGCAGAAGAGAAAAATCATATGTATATGTTTCGTTAAGGGGGTGATGATGGATGGAAAGTCAAAAAGAAAAGGAAACTCCCCCTTTTTTCCATATGCATGAACTTTTTGTATTTCACTACCACTTTTAATTATTATTGTTTTATAGTAACAAAAATAATGCAAACATAACCGTATACTTTAATATTAATATTTCAATAAGGTAACATCATTACTCATTAGTTTGGTTACAGGAGAAAAACAATAGAAAATGAAAAAAAAAGTAAGTTGACCACCAGATCAAAATAGGACTGCAGGGATCATTATGATTCTTATCATCTCCATATTTTTAATATCATTTCTCATGCGATATACACAAAAAAAAGAGCACTGTCTTGTTAGCATAATAATCACATATAACAATCATAATAGCAGCAATAGAAAAGTATACTTTATATATAATCTTCCTAATTTTATTATCAATAATTACTATTGTACAAGTTCGTATATATAAGAATGATGACTGACAAACTAACTAATTAATTGATGACTGGTGATTTGATACTGTCAGGTAAACTGATACGATCTTCAATGCCTGCACGACATAATGGACTATAATAGTAATTTAAGGAATTATAATTAGTATTGGAAATTAGTAGCAATTGTAAAGACTTGAAAAAGGTTAAGAAAAAAGCGCATACCACATGTCAAGTGCATCGGCACACCGTCCACCCCAACCAGTATGCCGACACGGTAACAACATCACATTTTTAGGTTCCGAGAAACAAATTGTGCAAAGGGGTCCATCCCAATCATAGCTACTATCACTACTGCTACTACTACTGAGTAAGTCTGTTTCAATGGTTTTTGATGATGTTATAGATGATCTTGGTATTGATTGCGATTGTGATGATTGCTGTTGTATCGACATTAGTGTTGTAGAGGTATTATTGTTAATTATTGTATTATGATTGGTTGCCGCTGTCGTCGTTGTTGTGAGTGGAGTAAAATTAGAGCTTGCTGTTGTAGATACAGTGGCCTGAGACTTACATCGTGGCTTATTACGTTTTTGTACGTATTTAATAACTCTGTTTTTAAAATGTTCATCCAACTTTCCTGCTTCGCTGATACCTTTGTACTTGACTGAAACAGGAGGTGGATATATCCATGGTCGATCACCAAAATTCAATAGAATATGTTGATGCGTTGTAAGACTTACAGCTGGATAAAGTCCCAAACTACTAGTCGATTTACTATTACTTGAATTTCTACTTCTGGTACTTTTCTTTCTACTGTTATTTCTACTTGGTCTTGCTTCGAATTGTTGTTCATTATTATTTTCATCATTGCTATTAAATGAAGGTGGTGGTGGAAGCATAGGTGATGCTGCTATATTTTCATCCTCTTCATCTTGATGTTGTTCAGATGGACGACGTTGGCGCGTAGGATGTTCAAATTCAACAGTTAAACCAAGATCACATCCATTAATAAAAAATGTACAAAGTCCATTATCCAGATCCAAAAAACTTCCCAAAACATCTCCTGCACGACAATGAACATTATTATGAGATTGGGGGTACACTGCAGATCCATCCGCCTATTATAATAATAATTATATACAAATGTTGAATTAGTTACAGTAGCTGTTGTTTTATAATAATAAATATAAACAAAGCAGCAAAATGATACAACAAATAAATAAGTTCGTACCCAAACAGCTGTACGATATGTATCAAATGCAAAACCATTCTAAAATAGATTGCAAAAAAAGAGACATAAGTTAATTATTAGTTACATTCTCATTTTAGTAACAAAAAGAAAACAAGGAATACACATACACAGTCATCACCAACACCATAACCCTCTTCAGGTGTAAATCTGCAACGACTTGTGGCCCAGCCCAATTGCATAATACCATTTGTTAATAACATAGTTTCATAATACCATTTTCCATTTTTAACACAAGCTGTTGATCTTATAGATTCAAAATGAGGTCGATCATTACGTAATTCAAGACCATTTCCACCTAGTTTCCAATGAGCTGTAGCGTCGAATACGTTCATTATGGCTTTTAAATGAGACAGGTCCCATGAACAAGCAAGCTAGAAATAAACAAATAAATAAAATTTACAGAAAAAAATACATGGTGTTATTTGTTTGGTTTCGGCATGAAAAAAATTATTCACCATTCCTTTTTTTTTAGTTTACCTGTTGATCATCATCACCTAGAAAAAAAAAACTGTAAATATATAATACATGTATACGATA
Source organism: Circinella minor (assembly GCA_016758965.1). Taxonomy (NCBI): domain Eukaryota; kingdom Fungi; phylum Mucoromycota; class Mucoromycetes; order Mucorales; family Lichtheimiaceae; genus Circinella; species Circinella minor. The sequence continues at coordinate 78,761 of JAEPRB010000124.1, read as the reverse complement.
TAAGGATTAATAAAATACTAATTAAGATATAGACTTACTAGTAAATACATTATCTAAAGCCCATCTTGAACAATGCGCTAATTGAACGTATCGTGTCCAATCGTCTCGAAGTTTTCCTTCAGGTGGTATAAATCCGGTGTCAAAACTATTAAGATGAGACATGAATTCCGCTCGAGGTGGAGGTGAAGCTCGTTGTTTAATATGCTGGTCTTCTGATGATAATATCGACGAAGCAATTGTTGATGATGCTGAAAACGTTCTTGACATGTTACTATGATTATTTACGTTTTCATCATGATAACTGCCTTCTTCTGTCGATATTGTTTTATCAAAGTGGCCATCCAGTGACCAGCCATCGTCAAAGTGATCACTGTATTTTTCATTATCATTATCATCATTGTTGTCTTTGTGTTTTCGGTGAAACAATCGCATTAATTGCATTTTTGTATCACGCCACATGTTTTCTAGGCAGTATTTGACTTTATCGGCCGCCGGGGGTAATGAAGAAGATTTGCTGGCTATATTGTTATTGCTATTGTTATGATTTGGAATCATTGTATCCATCGTTTCTGGATCAGAACTATGAGATAGTGATGATACAGGTGAATAAGGTGACATGAGAAAAATCCTGTGATTGGCATCTTCGCATTCTTGAATCACCGATAATAAAATGGTACGAATATTACACGGGTTAGCAAGAATTGCCTCTTTAACAGCACCTATATTCTCAAATACATGCACTGTTAATTTTCCTCTTATATATATTATCTACAGTCCCAATAAATAGCCATTCGATTACCTGTCAATGCAAATTTCTCCAAGGCAATTAAAGCGAATATTCGAACGCGCAAATCCTCATCGGGATCAGCAAGGAAATGTAATAACAGATCACCTACTTCATTTGTCCATAATTCTTGACATAAATCACCTGCAAATTTTTCTGCCAAAAGAGACCATAATGCAGCAGAATTCAACTTAAGTAACATACTTGGTCCATTGCAGCGTTTCTTTTTCTTCTTTTTTTGTCTTGGTTGTTGTTGACAACTGGTCGAAGAGGATGGTGTTGAATCACGACATTGCGAACAAGGTTTTTTCCATTGTTGAATATTCGCAAGCTGTTTTTGGTGTTGTTGACGTAAACAACGACGCCGACGACCGTTTAATTTGGAAATAGTGGTTGATATATTATTATTGTTACTATTGTTATCTGGTGAAATAGGTGCTGTTGTTGTTGCTGTTGTTGCTGACGGTGTTACCAATAAAGACAATACATTATACATATGATGAGTAGTTTTATTTAATCTGGACAATATGACAGGTGATACAGCTGCCATGGTTTCTCGTGATGGTAATGCTGCACGATCAATAATGTGGCTAAGAAACGCCATAGCAACTGGACTTTCTGGATCAAGCGCAGATGTAATGGTTGCTATGAATGCAAGATATCCAGTTCCTAAAAATTGTAATAATTGTTTTTTATGTTTAATCCAATATGTTTTTCAATCTATATGAATCTTTATCGTAACTTATGTAATTAAAAAACTCCTGGCTTTTTACCTTCATAAGCTAACTGAAACAATGTATCAAGTGCATGAACCATCCTTCGTTCTCGATCATAAAATTCTTGTGAGGCCCGTCTTTCATCATCATTATTTTCTTGCTGATACTCATGAATGTGATTTTGAGCAATTGCAAGAATATGTCGCCATGAACTTTCAACCATACGACTGGTATAATCGAATGATGCTGGATTGCTTGCAACTTCCTCTAATACTGGCATTTTTTTTTCTTTTCTTTCACAGGCGCTTGTATTTATTCCAAAACCAAAAAAAAAAAAATAGCTTTATTTTTCGAGGTGGTGTAGCCTTTGGATTCTTTTTTTTTTTCGCTTGTTGGTTCTTAAGAATAATACAAAATTTTCAATCTTGTAATGTAATGCTGTATATGTATGCGCTTGTAACGTAGTGTATATATAAAAAAGAAGGTTTTTGAAAAAGAGCGAAAAAAAAGAGAGAAGTATAATAGAGTTTTCCTCGGTGAGTAGTTTATTTCACACACTCAATGCAACAACAGATCGTTTTGATTTTCTAAACAATCTGAAAATTGCCCTTGATTCAACTAAAAAAACAAATAAAAATATATATACATGTTTAAATTTTTCTTTTTCGGGATTTTCGTAAAAAACAATTATTCTTATCAGACATTGATGAATGAGAGCGGAAGATTGTTTGGTCGATCCCTCTTTTTAAAAATACAATTAGCATTTTCTATAATAATTTATTGTCATTAACAACAAACAAAAAGATATATTATGAAGATAAAAAAAAATTAGGCGTATATAATAGCTATTATATAAAGTTAGAAACATTTCATTCGGCGAGGATAACATTCTATTAATCTGGCACATGACTCCAAAATGTAGAGAAAAAAAATTACTTATACCACACGGCTGCCATCAATTGTTTCTTTTTTTCTAAAATTTTTTCAAGAATACAGCTTCTGTAACACATGATGATGACATAGAGATAGCACACATACTAAAGAATAATAAGGGGTAAAAAAAGGGCACGGCTAAAGTCAAAGTGAAATGAGGCAGTGAAAATCAATCAATTTTGACTATGACATGTTGCTGAGACTTAAACAGGTCAGCATAAAGCATAAGAGAGAAGAAAGTTCATACGTACGTTATTATTATTTTATTAGCGTCAATATTAAAAAAAGTTATTGGTGTCTTGGACTGCATCAATAGTGTCACAATGGAATATAACTTTAATTATAAAAAAAAACATGGAAGAAAAACAGAAAGAAGACATCTTAAGGCCGAGAGAAAATCTAAGTAAACAAAAGCATTATCTGATGGAGAGTTCATGATTGATTTCAAGAACATTGTCGACAACCGAACCATTAATAAAAAGCTTACCATTAGTCGAACCGCTGTCATTGAATCCAGCGCTATGGCATCGAGCTTATATGAAGTGATAAATACGTCTCCAAAAATGTTAATTTTAGTTGTAACATAATTTAGTGTTAACAGATCCAAATTCTATTATAGCACTTCAAAAATTTACAGATAGCAGCAGCAGTAGCAGCAATAATAATCTGCTTAAAGACATCCATATAAAAGATAAAGAAGATGTGTTATATGTAGCAGCATTGAACGTATAAAGGGAACAACAAGAAAGCAAAATACAATAATGTTTGTGGCAAAATCGATTGTAGAAACAAAAATGACAGCAAAATGTATCTCGAACATATACAGTACGTATAACAAATATCATTATTATTTTTTTCCAAATAGTTATGAGTTCCCAATCCATATATAAAATATAACCATCATTTTACAATAGAATAATAACCCTTTCGCTTCACCACTAGGGGCATTTCCTAATTGGGACCAATCAATTCTCTTACCTGATACATGAATGGTATCCCGGCCGAAATTATGGAAGATGCAGAAGTTGAAGGTGTTTTTGAAGAGGTTTGTACTTCTACATGTATTTTTTTTTCAATTATTTTGGATTTGGTAGGAGATCGATTGGGGAGTTATTAACGCACAGCGAAAAAAAATCTGAAAAGCCAATCTCAACCTCATCGTCATCGTCACCGGATCCACCCACTGCCAGTGTCACTAGTTGTTCCACCACCAGCAAAAAAACTTCAATTCTAATGTCTAAAGAAGCTCTCGATGAAGTAAAGAACAATTACGAGAAGGTGATTGAATCTGGAGAAGTGTGGAAATTGAAGAGTGGCTGGATTGTCGAACAGGTCATGATGAATTATTCATTAAAGTGTGAACAGTAAGTGTCTCACTGAATAAATGTGGATAATGTGGCTGTTTGCTGTCGACCTTTTGTTTTATAGCTTCAAATTTTTGCCCAACTGACCTCTTATTGATACTTTTGAACAAAAACCATTCTTTAGCTCAGCTAATTTTTTGATTCTAAACCCTGATGATCCATTTTAAGCTGAAGTATTCGCAGAGCAAGAATTGAACGAGATTGGCGATTTTAGTTCAATTGATTCCGACCAACAACTTCTAAAACTTGTTTATGAATACCTATACCTATACTCGTTTCTTGGTAAGGTATAATGGGGTTTATCGTTATGTGCGCTTTTATAGATGGTTATCGATATGATATATATTTAAACTATAGAAAACCCTTCGTGACTTGAACGCTACCATCGCCGACAAAACATTCAATCCATCAGACGAACCTGATTTGTATCAGATTAGAGAGGTTGTGGATCTAAACAACATGAATTTCTTTGACAGCGATTGAGGACGACGTAGAGTATCGGGTTTGGCCATTTGTGTCCAATTGTTTTGACTTAACAGAAATACGGGCTAGATCGTACGTGTTTGCATATATTTGAATATGGGTGTGATGAGTATGATGAGTATGATGGGTATGATTGTTTAAAGCTTATTTATTTATTTGTTTTTATAATGGCAAAAGAAAGTCGCAGACGTCATCAACAAGACATAATCATAACCGTACTCTACCTGCACATAGAGCCACTGCTCGTCATCGTGTTGGTGAACAACCTGATATGAAGTGCAGTTATCTAAATTATGAACTTGGAATTAGTGACGTTGCATTAAAGGATGATGAAGAAAACAGTAGCAAGGAGCTTCATGAAAGTGGTATCAAAGCACCGAAAATGTTAAAAAACCTTTTGACATATATTGCACGTGAGTGCCCATCAACTCTTCACTCTATCAAAACAACGGCATTCATAATTTCAGATACGTGTTATGCACAAAATCAAGCGTTAAATATAATATCCACTCAATTGTCCTATTTTACTTGGTAATACATGACAACTGTTGATGATTTTAGGTTTACACATGTCGGTCATCGTGTTGGACTGTCCCAAAGGATCAGTTTGCCGCATCACCCAATCGGAGAGAGCAGCACTTCCCCTTCATCCTGATGTTTGCTTTCCGTCGCTTATCTCAATCCTGAAACTTGCATATCGTACACGCCTCTATTTGTTAGATACTGTAGCAGCCATTAAAGGAGATAACAAGGTCATATTATTAGGAAAAAAAGGAAAGAAACGGGCCTTAATACCAATACCACCACCATGTATTACTACAAATCAATTATCACCATCCTCATCGACATCAACAACTAATAGTGAAAGCGACCAACATTCAGCAAAAAAAGAAAAACAGCAATGGTTTTATTTTTACCTGTGTATATATCAAACCTGCATTAGCAATACATCAATACTTATTCTTTTTTTTTTCTTTTTTTCATCAACATGTATATTACAAAAATGATACACCAGTCAAAAGACAGTAGTAAAATATAAAATGATTTCGTACCGTTGTGCTTTTGAGTATACCATTACTACTCCGTTTATATACCCATTATGTCGGCAGGGACTAAAAGTCGTGCCATCTTGCGGTCGTGCCATCTCCCCCCATGACTGTGGTTATTTTATTCTGCTGTGTTTGGTCGAGCCATTGATCCTTCGTTACTATCCTGCCCTCCAAGCTGTACCTTTGCATAAATAATAGTTTCTAACATATAATGACGTTAAAAAACAATGCTTTTGTTTCGTTTTGAGTAATTTCCCATTTTTACTCAGTAATATAATGACAATGAATTAGCTTATTCAACTTACTAACGCAGATGATAAATTAAAAAGAAATATTGTACAATTATATTATATATACAAGGGTACGAAATTATAGCAGAGCTGGAATAAAAATTATGATTACAGTGATGCGAAATTGATTATAAACCAATATATTTTTTTACTAAAGAAAAAATGAAAATAATCCATAAAATACGCACATTAACTATTAAAAAAAGATGAAGGAGACAAAGTGTGTAATTTAAGATAAACTATTTCACAATCATATTTGGAACCATAACAGTGTTGTATAAGTCAATGTAACATATATATTGTGTGCGTGTCTGTGTCTGTGCATGTGTTATTTAGCGTGTTTCCATTAACCAAAATTATTACTTCCATAGGTAAGTAGGTTTTAAGTAAGAATAATATCAGCTGTACATATATGTAATAATCCTATTATTTTAAAGTCCTTATATCACATTATCAAGTACCAATAGCTAGTTATTTGAAGATGGTAGGATAGTAAGGCACAACCAAAGACAGGGGAGTCAAATTAAGCACAGGAATGGGGGGATGGCACGACCGCAAGATGGCACAACTTTTGGTTGCTGTCGTCCAAACAAAAGGATCTGTGCAATAGACTTCCGATTTTGCAACTCCGCGTTTTACAAATACCACATATTCAGAGTTCTTGGTCCTTTCATTATAATGCAGTGTTTCAATCAATTCCTTCCCCCAAAACCTGCTTTGAACAATGTAAAGAAAATAGAAAAAGGTGGAGTATGGGTGAACGGGGGTAAACTTATTATTTCGTAGTTTATCACAAATGCAAGGGTGTAAGAGCATGCAACTACCAATTACAGCAATGATAATGGATCTGTTTTTCTTTCGCTATATTTTAATAAATATATATGCTCCCTTGTTGTTTTTCTTTCGGCTATGATAGGATACCAAAAAAAAAAAAAAAAAAAAAAGATTTAGATATGTATGTATAAAGGATTTTTTTCACTTTGGCAGCATTTATTTTTCTGATGGAAATACACACTACAGCAAACTTTTACATGATATGCTTTCTTAATTGATGGTACTTCATATAATATTACATGGAGCAACATTTAATAACTTTTGTATTTATTGTGAAGTATATTTGTAGTTGTTCTTTATGGTTTTTCTTGAGCAAGATTACGTGCGCACCTCATTGTTAGATTTCGGGTATAATGATTATAAAAATAAAATACATAATTTGGATATTCACCAAATAGTAACTAACATTTATTTATTAAAAGGGCAATTATTACTGGAAAGGACGGCTACTTGGATAAGGATCTGATACTGGAACGATCTGTCGTTACATGTTTTTCGAATTCATTGAACTTCTTGCTGCAGTCCATGGGGTCAATAGATTGCATGTCACTATAATCACCTGTCGAATATCTGCATTTGTAGACCGGGTGGTGGAGGACATGCGTCCAAGGGTTATTTTGTCAGTCCGTGGGGGTCAATGGGAGCTTCAGGTAGCTACCTATACTTTCACAATCACCTGTTGAATACTTAACCGGGTGGTATGGACCTTGCTTCTATGAAGAATTATTATGTCGGTTCGTGGGAGTCAATGGGAGTTTCAAATAACTACTTATACTTTCGCAGTCGCCTGTTGAATGCTTAACCGGGTGATATGGACCTTGCCTTCATGGGTAATCCTCCACTGGATGCTTAGTGATCTACACTTGTGATAATCGCCTGTTGAATATTTACACCGACTATCCAGTTGTCTCTGAACCGGGTGATGAAGGACATGCCTTGAGGAAGCAATTACAAGCATACTGTTGATGGTGTCAGTCCGTGGGGGTCAATGGGAGCTTCAGATAGCTACCTATACTCTCACAATCGCCTGTTGAATACTTAATCGGGTGATATGGACCTTGCTTTCATGAAGAATTATTATGTCAGTTCGTGGGAGTCAATGGGAGTTCAGATAACTACCTATACTTTCACAATTGCCTGTTGAATGCTTAACCGGGTGATATGGACTTTGCCTTCATGGATAATACTTCACTAGATGCTTGGTGATGCCAGACCGTGGGGTCGATAGATTACACACAATGATCTATAGCTCTACAGCAACCTGTTGAATATTTACATACTAGTTTTCAAAACTATAGTGTTGACCGGGTTGTTATGGTTAGACCTTCCTATTCTATGATTTGAGATTCATGTATCACATATTACTCAGGTGTCAGATCCTTTATTTATATAGGTGAAGTATTTACATATCTTGGAATACTCTATTTCTTGATGCCTTAGATAACGACACGTTTTTGTTGTGATTTCTATTCTATATAGGAATCAAGAAAAATCTGCTACATTGCTTACAAGAAGCCAGTGCTGTTAAATTTCAGGTATAGTGATTATAAATATAAAATACATAATTTGGATATTCACCAAATAGTAACTAACATTTATTTATTAAAAGGGCAATTATTACTGGAAAGGACGGCTACTTGGATAAGGATCTGATACTGGAACGATCTGTCGTTACATGTTTTTCGAATTCATTGAACTTCTTGCTGCAGTCCATGGGGTCAATAGATTGCATGTCACTATAATCACCTGTCGAATATCTGCATTTGTAGACCGGGTGGTGGAGGACATGCGTCCAAGGGTTATTTTGTCAGTCCGTGGGGGTCAATGGGAGCTTCAGGTAGCTACCTATACTTTCACAATCACCTGTTGAATACTTAACCGGGTGGTATGGACCTTGCTTCTATGAAGAATTATTATGTCGGTTCGTGGGAGTCAATGGGAGTTTCAAATAACTACTTATACTTTCGCAGTCGCCTGTTGAATGCTTAACCGGGTGATATGGACCTTGCCTTCATGGGTAATCCTCCACTGGATGCTTAGTGATCTACACTTGTGATAATCGCCTGTTGAATATTTACACCGACTATCCAGTTGTCTCTGAACCGGGTGATGAAGGACATGCCTTGAGGAAGCAATTACAAGCATACTGTTGATGGTGTCAGTCCGTGGGGGTCAATGGGAGCTTCAGATAGCTACCTATACTCTCACAATCGCCTGTTGAATACTTAATCGGGTGATATGGACCTTGCTTTCATGAAGAATTATTATGTCAGTTCGTGGGAGTCAATGGGAGTTCAGATAACTACCTATACTTTCACAATTGCCTGTTGAATGCTTAACCGGGTGATATGGACTTTGCCTTCATGGATAATACTTCACTAGATGCTTGGTGATGCCAGACCGTGGGGTCGATAGATTACACACAATGATCTATAGCTCTACAGCAACCTGTTGAATATTTACATACTAGTTTTCAAAACTATAGTGTTGACCGGGTTGTTATGGTTAGACCTTCCTATTCTATGATTTGAGATTCATGTATCACATATTACTCAGGTGTCAGATCCTTTATTTATATAGGTGAAGTATTTACATATCTTGGAATACTTTATTTCTTGATGCCTTAGATAACGACACGTTTTTGTTGTGATTTCTATTCTATATAGGAATTAAGAAAAATCTGCTACATTGCTTATAAGAAGCCAGTGCTGTTAAATTTCAGGTATAGTGATTATAAATATAAAATACATAATTTGGATATTCACCAAATAGTAACTAACTGATATATTTATTTAATGTATAGTTACTACCATAAACGATGATTTGGAATAACAATTGTTAGCATTTCTTGGACTTAACGAAGAATTCTAATACTTACGACGGTACTGATACTACGGGACTTATAAAATGCCGGTGGTGAACACAATCATATTTTGGGTGGCGGCGGATTATGCATTTTGCAAAAGCTGCTATAAATTGGAAAAGTAATTGACCAACAAGCCATTGCCATGGAGCCATTAATACGCTCACCCAGTATATTTACCAATATTCTGTTCTTCGCCATCTATTTACATAAAATATTGATGCATTATCGTGTCTTATATAATCCATCGGTTATCCACGAATGCATTCCAACCCTTTTATGCCTCACCTGATTATATAAATCGCTGCTTTTTTTATGGTTGCACGGCTTCAAATGCCATTGAAGGATAGAAATTCTACAATATTTTCAATAAATACGTGAAGGAATGACACAGGGGAAGTCTGATTTTATTATTATTGTAGTGATTACAAAAATATGTCCCAAAAAATGAAGTCCACTACTTCCTTGAAAAAGACGTTCTTTCATAAACGTATCATTAACTCTACCCAGAGAATTATATATGTGCATCTATATCATAAAATTGTCATATTTTGCTGACGTAGTACAGGATTTTGCATTCATATCCGGACGCAACCCCCAATTTGTTCGCTTATAAGAGTGATATTGTTCGCTTATAATGTCAGTTTTTTTCGCTTATAATGTCAGTTTTTTTCGCTTATGATATGATATATTTTTCGCTTATGATATACTATATTTTTCGCTTATGATGGCGGCATTTTTCGCTTATGATAGCATTAATTTTCGCAATATTTTTCGCTTATAATAGGTGATATTTGGTTAATCCCATAAAAGCAGGTGTAGCACTACCCAAAAAAAATGATATTAGTTGCGAAAAACCCCCCTATCATTTGTATAAATCTCTAATCTTCACAAGTGAATCTCTTGGACCTCATAAGTAAGAAAATTATATAAGTATTATAAGCGAAAAATATTGCATATCATAAGCGAAAATTAATGCTATCATAAGCGAAAAATGCCGCCATCATAAGCGAAAAATATAGTATATCATAAGCGAAAAATATATCATATCATAAGCGAAAAAAACTGACATTATAAGCGAACAATATCACTCTTATAAGCGAACAAATTGGGGGTTGCGTCCGGAAATGAATGCAAAATCCTGTATCTTCACAACAATATTTCAATTTTTATCATTCGAATCCATTGCTTATCGGCTCCCATCAGGTACAAGTCGACATTTTTTTTGGAATATGATATTGGAATTCTCCTTGTTGGAAAAACGTGGGTTGTAGTGATTGTTAAATGAATTTTTTTATTATATTTTCCATTGATTCATTGAATTTGACACCTTTGACACCTTTGTTGGGATGTTGAAGTCATATTATATTTTTTCTGTTAATGTGAGACGATGCAGAGTTTTATGATGTTTTATAATTTGAGAACTTGTTCTCTGTTTTAGGATATATTATGATGCTCTTGCTCTTGTCGACATTGAATATTCGGACAGAAATAATAGGTAAACGTATGAGATATGTGAGCAGCAATATTTTCTTTTAAATACTCAGATTGTAAAAGAGATTAATGATTCACAGCAACAGCTTTTTTTTTCTCAAGAAAAATTTTGGAGTGTGTGATAAAGATATTTGTTTATTTATTTATGGTCAGTGCACTTTTATTGTTAGCTCACTGTTACATATGCTTGGTCTTTTTTTTTTCTTCTGTTCCAGACCCGCTTTTTTCATGCGGTTTTTCCTTTTCACTTCTTCACTTTTTTCTTTATTCTTTTTCTTCACTTTTTTTCTTTACTCTTTTTTCCGCTTCTATTTACAGCACCAACATGACCAAAAAAATAAATTACTTTAATAAAATTCCATGCGATCAATGGTCCTCTGAAGGGGCTACAAAACATTATGTAAACGAATATTCAGTTGACGATTTCCTCATTTATTTGATCCAAGACATTACCACTGCACGCCAATCCGGAAGTAAAAAAATAAAGATCCGTGCTAACGACATATTCATTGAGGTTTTGGTATGATCTTCCCTTTGTGTAGTTTTTTTAAGGTTCTGATGAAGAAAGAAATACTTACTTTTATTATTCTTGCTTGAACAGAGTGCAAAGTCAAAAGCAACCACCCATGGGGTTGAAAATGATCAAGCTAATAGTGGCAATAACAACAGTAGTAGTAGTAATCAATCAGGCGGACCCGTGATCAACATGCAGAATGCATCAGTTCAGCAGCAATTGATTGGTGAGGTTGGTTCATTAACTACATACATTAAGGTAATGAAACTTGATAGTACTATGTAAAACTTCAAGATTATATTGTGGAGTTTGAATTATTTCTAAATATGGTTTGGTTTAAATGAATATATATGCATAGGCTGGTGAAAAGGTAAGCTGTTCTTTCTATCGTTATTGTTATTATGTATGTTATTCTCTTTATATATCATTTTCTCACACTCCATTTTTCCCGAACAATAGCGAGCTGCATCAAGTAATAATGAAGTTTTGAATAAGGTAAATAAACCTCAAATGATGAAATACAGTTGTATTTCAAAATCATAAACTATTACGTATAACATTAACTTTATATGTTTTACTGGAAGATGATGTGGAAGAATTGGATCTTATACTTTATGGTGACTATCTTCTCGATGCCATAACCGATAAAGATCTTGTAAGTACCAATAAGCTGATAATAATCCCGGTGTATTTTATTTATAAAAATTGCTAATGTTTCCCATCAACCTCCTCTGTTTTTCTTTTCTTGATAGGGTACACCTTTATGTCGATCTTTGATATTTCCTTCTCAAGCCAACTATCCATCATTATTTTATTCTTCCGAGTTCCACTTTATCCAGTCAATTGTCGATACTTTGTAAGTTAAGAATAAATAATGAGCAGCAAGAGAGCGGTATATACATGCTGCATATAATATATACTAATATTTGCTTTGCTGTTGTTATATGATGAATAGCTCTAAATCCATCCTCTGTAAAGATAAGCCAACACGAATCCAAGAATCTGAAATTGAATATTCCCACTATGCGTTATGGCCATTCTTGGAATCCATTGCTTTATTCGTATCTGCAACGAACACTGATAATATTACTTATTTTCGCACTGGCGAAACCGATTTGAAATCTGTGTCAACGCTCAAATCGGATATAAAATATAACGCTGACGGTGTTTTATACTTGAGTGAATCGCACTTAGAACTATTATTGCTGGAAGTCTCCCAAGCACATGGCCATTCTGTTGATAAACATAAGCATGTGTACGATCATCTTAAAGGTGCATACGGTTGTGTTGCTATGCTCAACAAAATGATTACAACATACAAATATGGTTCCAAAGAGTTAGTTCAGAATCTTCGTGTTCTGTTTTTACATGCAAGTGGTCGAGGTGAGTATTATTTTTCATACATTCATTGATATCGAATACTTTATTGTAAAGCTTATTTATATGCGTGAATTATAAAATTAATGTGGCGGATGTATATAGATGACTGTTTAAGATTGTGGATCATGCGCCCGAGTTTGAATGGTACAGTGGTGAAATTCGAACGCGTTCTCAAAGAAGAGTTGGTGATTGATCGTACTCGTGTTTCTCCTATTACAAACATCATCCAGTTCTTATATAAATTCAAGGTGTGTATAGAATAGTATCATGTATGAAAAAAAGGAGAATTATTTTATATATATTCTGTATTAACTTCTATATTTGAACTTAGTTACATTATGATGTTGCTGTCAATGCCTTGAACGAATTAAAGAATTCAGATGATCGAAATAGCATGAAAAAAAACAAAGATTCCTTGGTTGGTTTTCTATCCCCTACCCCATTCAAGCCAACCAAAAAACAAAATCAATGTGCTGGAATCGCTACCCTTGACCCAACGTCGGAATTATAATTATTCTCCATCCAGCAGTATATATATACCAAAAAGAACATGCATGTGGTACAAACTTCTTTGTCATTCAAATCCTTACTTCCTCCCCCTGTTCTATGTATCTTGATAAATTTTTTTTTACTTTTCTTTCTTTCTCTCATCTTTTTTTTAAACACCCATATATATATATATATATATATATTTCCTTTACATATAAATGACGATGGTAGAACGAAATGAATACATAACTCCCATACAATGATCTTCATGATATTGATGAGCGATTATTTCTTAGTGATTTTGATTACATATCAAACTGTCGGACTACTCAAGATGGAAGTAAATTTAGCCGAGAAATTATAATACTTTACGACAATAATACTAATATGAAACAATCGACGACATCATCATCGGGAGTACCATATAATAATTCATCCGAAGAACATTTAATCTTGGAACCAAAAATAAAAAATTACACTAATAACGATAGCAGCAAAAAAGACTAGTTTTAACAATGAGGTATATAGTATGCTATGTCCTCTTTTTGATATTTTTCTCACACATTATTTTTATGGGGATACACAAATATGTATTCTGTTGTAGCACAGGATAATTTAATGCACAGATCTTTTTTTTTGTTAGATTTTAAATATACCAAATATTCTTATAACTGATTATGGTAATGACAATATTAATATATGCGAATCCATTAAACCAGAAGAGTATTTATTACCTTATCATAACAATAGCAACAATGATACCAGCAACAAAGCCCATTATCTCCATGCGTCTCCTATTCCTCCATCAAATTATCAAGAATCACTGTCTGTCAAAACAATATAGAAAGATGCTACAATTCATTGTTATAAATAGATCATAAATAAATCCGAACTTCCCCACTCTTTCCTAACTTTTGCCTTCTTTTATCAACATAGATTAAATTATAAACATCTACCCAAAACAATATTTTCTTGTATTAATTTTTTGGATAACGAACTGCGGTATTGTAATGGTGTGATTTTGCATGGATCAGTCATACATTACAAATGAATCGGACCAAGCCCGATTTTGCTCCGCAATCCCGCGCCCTTTCGTTTCGTATTTTTATATATAGTGGATAAATAAAATTCAAAGATTTTTTTTTTCTAATTGTTCATGCTCAAGGCTTTTGGTCGTTATTCTACCAAATTATCAACATCTGCCTTAGGATCTACTATCTTATATTATTCTAATTCAACAAAGTCAACTACTATGGAACGTGCACCCGTATTCTTTGTTTCGCATGGAGGTAAAACAAACTATTATACTTTTTTTTGCTGTGTAAATAAACTTCTCATCATCTAAACTTTCTATTATGCAGGTCCCAATTTATTGGAAGACAAGGAAAAACCAGGTGAATTTTATAGCTGGTTTGGTAAATATTTGAAGAAGGAATTAAAACCCAAAGCCATTGTTATTATCAGTGCCCATTGGCAAGGATCAGGCAAAAATACTGTTTTCGGTAAGTTCTCCCAGACTCTTTCTTTCAAAATAAAATAAATGTTTTCAAGGAAGCCGGGCAACAGACTGACGTTTCCTTTTATTATTCAATTTATTCAGTGGACACTTCGGAAAAACCAAAGTTGATTTATGATTTCTATGGTTTTCCTCAACGTTATTACGAACAAACTTGGGATCATCAAGGTGAACCTGCATTAGCTGAAAAGGTCGTTGGTTTGTTAAAAAAGGTAAGTAATAACGATCAATATTTATTTTCTACAAAAGAAAAATCATATTGATAATATATACATAATTATTTGCAGGCTGGCATTGACGCTAAGGGTCAAGAATATGGCAATGATCATGGTGTTTGGGTTCCATTGAAAAGAGCCATGACATCCAATAAAGACATTCCCATAGTTGAAGTATCGACATTTAGTCATGAGGACATGCCTATGCATGTTAAAATGGGTGAAGCACTTGCACCTCTCAGGTATGAGAAGAACAAAAAAAAAGTTTGTTATATGTCTGTGTACATAGAAAATGGGTAACGTGTCTTAAAAAAAAGATAGACTCATAATTTCATAAAAAAAAAATTTAGAGATGAAGGTGTTGTCATCATTGGAAGTGGTAGTTCAGTTCATAACTTGCGACTATTATGGTCAAATATGGATAAACCGTCTCCACAATGGGTGATTGATTTTGATAAGGATATGGAAAAGGCAGCTTGTGGATCTACTGGTAAAGAAAGAAATGATGCTGCTAATCAATTAAGCAAACATAAAGCATTCAGAGAATCTCATCCAACAGCAGAGGTACAGTATAGTAGTGTAGGAGGTTAGGGGTATAAGGAAGGTTAAATTATACTTGACATGATAGATCGAGAGCTAAACAGGGTTATTTATAAAATATAGCATCTTGTACCTTTTCATGTGGCATTGGGTGCTGCGGGCAATGATGAAGGTATTAAATTACTAGAAGATTATCTTGCGACCATTGGATGGGGTTCTTATGGATTTGGATTACCAAAGGATATTCGTATGCCTACTTATAAAAATGGTATATCATCATCGTTGACTACTTCTCGTGATGAGTTGTAGTTTTTTTTTTTTTTTCAATTATCCATTCATTATAATTATATATCATTTCACATAATTTGTATGTTTTTTTTTATTTATTTTATATTATTATTATTATTCTAACTATTATTATTATTATCTTTCTTGGCTGAAACATCAATTCTTTTTTTTTTTGTTATGTGGAATCACTATTAAAAAATACCAATTTTTATCTATATGAAAAAAAAAATAAGTCAAGTCTACTTCTATTATCAAGTCGAGAAATGATTATGTTAATGATAATGGTTTCATTTTTTCCTTGGTCCTACTAACTGTACTTATATTTGCATTATTGGCTGCTCAATGGAAATAGTTAATATTGTAAAAAAAAATTTATATTCCTGATCAATTATTTATTTTCCAAATAGGAGTTATTTTTTTTTTAAAAAAAAATGATGCTACTTTTACTGTCTATCAAATAATAGTAATAACATATTTGTATTTTTTAAATATATCTATATGTCGGGACGTAGAAAAAGGAGGAAGATACAAGGGGAGGGATAATAATAAGCTAGTAATATTTGCACGTTACGTAGATAAAATAGAGAAAGAGATAACTAGGAGTTAATATGTTAAAAGGGGAAGAAGGGGTTGATCAGAAGGAGTTAAAGATTGCGACGAGTATAATATTATGTGATAAATAAGTTTATGTGTTCGAGGGGGGGGGTATGAAGAAACTCGGGAAAAAGAATATATTTTTTTTCTTTACTCTTCTTCTTTCCCATTTCAAATAATATACTCGTATACTTCTTTTTCTCTTTTTATTTTTTTTTACATAAATATTTTATTATTTAATCTTACTATTGCATTTTTTCAGTAAAAAATAAAAAAGCTGAACGGTACAATCCAAACGCCCACTCCTTTTTTTTATTACACCAACGCTCTCTCCCCCCCCTCCTCTCTCTCACTCTCTTTCTCACACATTTACTGATATAAAAAACACTACAGAGAAAAAAATACATGACAACAACAGCACCTCAATAATAAACAATCGACAATATATATCTGATAATGTCTTTTAATAATAATAATAGTAATGTTGATAATAATACAATGAAGCACACAAGCGACTTGACAGATATCAACAATTTGACGGAAGAAGCTATTGTTACAACAATTCGATCACGATTTTTACAAGACAAGATATTTACTCGTATACGTAATTCAACATTAATCGTTGTTAATCCATATAAAGATCTACTGACTAGATCGATTTCTGAAATAAGCGAACAATATTTGGCTGAATATAAAGAGCCAGCAAAGTTATCAGATCAACAACCACTAAAACAGTTAGATCCACATATTTTTCAACATGTCAATCAAGCTTATTTTCATTTACGTCGAACGGGAAACGACCAATCTATTATATTCAGGTAAAAAAAAAACTAATCTATAACTTAACAAAAAAAAAAGAGGGAGAGAGAGAAAAAGAAAAAAAATAGTAACAGTTATTTTTCGGTGTAGAGGATTGAGCGGAAGTGGAAAATCTGATATGCGCATTGCAGCATTGGAACATTTAATGACACTCAGTGGAGGCAACAAAAAGACCAATCGAGTACAACAACATGTTCAACGAGCATTTGCCGTTTTAGAAGCATTTGGACATTGTCGATCCATTGGTAACACCAACGCATCGCGATATGGAAGTCATGTTGAAATACAACTTAATGAACGAGGGCGTATGATGGGCGCCAAATTTTTAGATTATTTACTCGAAAAAAGCCGTGTTACTGAACCACCTGCAGACGAATCATCCATGTCTAATTATCAAGTTTTTTATTATCTTGTACACTCTACCAACAATACTGACGAAAAAACGTCACTTTATTTCGATGACCCACATCAGTTTCGATACTTGTACAAAAACAAAGAAATGGCTCATTCCTTCTCTTCCTTATTTACCAACAATAGAAGTGATTGGATCGACCTCAAATCTAATATGAAAGCACTTGGTATTGCTACCGACAAGGATGTATGGCAACAGCTCACACAAATTTTGGCGGCCATCTTGCATTTGGGAAATATTCAATTTGTTTCATCTCAACAAGGGAAAGAAACCCTAATCAAAAATACCTCGACGTTGGATTTGATTGCTTTGTTTTTGGGTGTAGAATCAAAAGCCATAGAAAATGTATTATTGTATCAAACCAAAATAGTTGACGGAGATATGACAACTTTGGTATTGGATACGATTCAAGCATCCAAACAACGTGATTTATTAGCACAAACATTGTATTCGTTATTATTTACATGGATTGTTGAAGCGATTAATAAGAAATTGTGTACATCCAACTTTGAAAACTTTATTAGTTTAACTGATTTTCCTGGTTTTGAAATGCCAAAAAGTAGTAACAGTAATCATTTAATGTCGTTTGATCAATTTCGATTGGCTTTTGCTAATGAAAAATGGCATCATTTTATGTTGCAACAAACATTTAATCATCACATCGAGGTATATCGAGAGCAAACGATCGATCGGGACCCAGCAACATATCAATCAAATAGTAAACAATGCATTTCACTGATGTTGGAAGCAACAAAAGCAACAACAACAACAATGGAACCATTTATTGTTAAAAATAAACAACATCCATGCCTTTCCATCAAACGACCTGATACATTTACTATTCAACATTTTACAGGTCCAGCAACATACCAACGTCATCAATTTTTGGAAAAATGCAATGAAGCATCTTTGAATGCTGATTTTGTTGTTTTATTCACAAGTCATGAATGTCAAAATACACTTGTTACTAAATTATTCAAACAAAAGACTATCAATACTGAATTAAACGGCACTGCTGTTGTTGGCGCTGAACAATCATCTAAACCGCGTCGATCACCTTCCATGAAACGTAAAAACAATAATACCAAAGCTACTGATAATACGACAGAAGAGCAACAACATATTGGACAACAACTCTACCAACTTAACGACGCCATGGATGAACTTTTCCGTACATTACAAGAAACTGAAAGTTGGTGGGTTTTGTGTATGAATCCAAATGACTTACATTTACCAAGTTCATGTGATGGAAAAAAATTGACTGCACAAATTCAAATGTTTAATGTATTGGATTTGGCAATACGAGCTAGACATGAATACAAGATTAAAATTCCTATTACCGAGTTTGGTGAACGTTATGCTGATATTATTCAAAGTACTTGTTGTAGTACGGATATGAATGCTGACTTGCGGGAAATGTGTCTCGCTGTCATGGGAGCTTTTAATTGGAATAATAAAATGATGGTCGTTGGAGAAGAACAGGTAATTTACTATTAGTTTTTTTTTTAATATGTATTGAAGCAGCTATACATCGAGCTTTTTTTTTTAAAAAAAAAGAAATCATATTATGAAAAAACTATTTGTAGATTTATCTTCATGGATATGCATGGATGGTACTCGAAAATAAATTACGAGCTATTGAAAAACGTGAACAACGAAGAACACGTTGTTTAGCAAAAGGTATTCCATTTGGTAAGTGTAAAAGAAAACAACTTGGTAGTTTTTCCATGTACATAAAAATACAATTATATACTAATTAATCACAAACACATTTTATTCTAAAAAAAAAAAAGATGAAGAAACGGGTAAAGCAGTTCCAGGAGCAGCAGCTGCAGTATCCATGCTTGATCCGTTTGATGGTGAATCATGTGGTATAAACGATACATCAGTCATTGAAGATGAATCCATTTATTCGGATGACAATGGATACGCTCAATGTTACACGACTGATTCTGTATCCATGTCTAGTGATTCACAAGTGTGTGAGACAACCACCATTACCAAATCAAACAGTGATAAGTCATTCAACAAAAAGAAAAAAAATAAGAAAAGCAACAATAAAGACGAGAATAAAAATCACAAGACAACTAAAGCTCGAGGTTTGTGGGTAACATTGACATGGCTTTGCACTTGGTGGATTCCAAGTTTATTGTTACGTTCTATGGGAAAGATGCGACGATCAGATATTCGTATGGCTTGGCGAGAAAAAGTCACTCTATGTACATTGATTTTTATGCTTTGTGGTGTTATGATTTGGTTTATCTGCTTTTTTGGTCAATTATTATGCCAGCATCAAGACCTGTATACCCAGTCTGAGTTACAAGCACATAGTGATAAAGCCAACGCGTATGTAACCATTCGTGGTGAAGTATTTGATTTAACTGCTTTTGCTCCGCGTCATTGGGCAAGCGAGGTAATCCCTGCCAATGTGCTATATCAATATGCCGGTCAAGATATTAGCGATTTGTTCCCAGTTCAAGTTTCAGCTCTCTGTGATGGTAATAATGCACCTATACCAAAAGAAGTAACATTAGATACACGTATCAATATTACAGATTCCAATGCACACTATCACGACTTTCGATATTTCCGTGACGATTATCGACCTGATTGGTATTTTGAACGTATGGTGTATTTGCGAAAAAATTACAGGCTTGGATTTATGGGGTATGATACTGAAGATATCAAGAATCAGGCGTCTTCTCCTGTTCAAATAGGAGGTATTAGTACCGAACGTCGATGGGCTATTTTACATAACAACGTATATGATTTGACATCTTATATGGTGGGAGGACTGGGCATGAAAGAGCCTACTCGCCCTGTACCTGAAGAAAATCAAGAAGACAAGGCGAAAAAAACAGAGCAAGAAAAAAAAGTGGGTGCTGACTTCATTGATAATTCCATCACAGAATTGTTTCGACAATTACCTGGAACCGACATCTCAGAACATTTTGATGCGTTACCACTAGACAAAGATAAACGTATCCGTCAACTGACATGTATGCGAAACCTATTTTTGGTCGGCAAGGTCGATACACGTAATTCACCCAAATGTTTATTTTCCGAATATCTGCTACTGCTTATTACTATATTTCTGTGCAGTGTGATTTTATTCAAGTTCTTGGCCGCACTTTGTTTGACGCAAACAAATAAGTATGATAACGAAGAATACGACAAGTTCATTGTATGCCAAGTCCCCTGCTATACCGAAAGTGAAGAATCACTCCGTAAAACTATTGATTCCATTGCCGCTTTGAAATATGATGATAAACGTAAACTTTTATTCTTGATTGCTGATGGCATGATTGTCGGAAGTGGTAATGATCGATCTACTCCACGTATTGTATTGGATATTCTTGGTGTTAGTCATAAATATGATCCAAAACCAGTCTCATTTCTATCTTTGGCACAAGGTCAAAAGCAACATAATATGGGTAAAGTGTATTCTGGATTATATGAATATGCAGGTCACTGTGTTCCTTATATTGTCGTTGTCAAGGTCGGTACTCCTGATGAACGTCACAAGTCTGGTAACCGTGGTAAACGAGACTCTCAAATGGTCTTGATGCGTTTTTTGAACAAAGTCCATTACGATTCGCCTATGACCCCTATGGAATTAGCTATATATCATGAGCTTAAAAATGTTATTGGTGTCCATCCAAGTTTCTATGAATTTGTCTTGATGATTGACGCTGATACCGAAGTGTTGTCACATTCATTAACAAGGATGGTGGGACATTTTGTACGTGATCCAAAAATTGTTGGTCTTTGTGGTGAAACGATGTTATCAAATGAAAAAGATACTTGGGTGACCATGATTCAAGTTTACGAGTATTATATTTCCCATTATTTATCTAAAGCATTTGAATCTTTATTTGGTTCCGTGACATGTCTTCCTGGATGTTTTTGTATGTATCGATTAAGATCTGCAACTCATAACAAGCCTCTTCTAGTGGCCCATTCAGTTATTAATGATTATGCCGAAATATTCGTGGATACTTTACATAAGAAGAATTTATTACATTTGGGTGAAGATCGATATTTAACCACGTTGATTTTAAAACATTTTCCCAATTACAAAACCAAGTTTACATCGGATGGTGCGTGTATGACAAATGCACCAGATCAGTGGCCTGTCTTATTATCTCAACGGCGTAGATGGATTAATTCCACAGTTCATAATTTGGGCGAACTTATGTTTCTACCCCAATTATGTGGATTTTGTTGTTTTTCAATGCGGTTCGTTGTTATGCTTGACTTACTTAGTACTTTGGTAATGCCAGCAGTTGTGTGTTACCTTGTTTACCTGATTTATAAACTAAGCACGAGTACAAGTCAAGTTCCTTTAATTTCCATAATTACACTCGCAGGTGTTTATGGATTACAAGCTATTATATTCATTTTACGACGCAAGGTAAAATAAATTTCTAAGAGAGGGAGAGGCTGCTATCTATTACAATAAAACAAAAAGGAATTATCTTTGTGTATCCTTTTTTGTGGCTAGCGAGAGGAAAATGAAGAGCTAACCTTTTTCCTCATATTTATTTATTTACTTTTTTATAGTGGGAACATATTGGTTGGATGATCGTCTATATTCTTGCAGTACCTGTTTTCTCCTTTTTAGTACCCATCTACGCTTTTTGGCATTTCGATGACTTTTCTTGGGGTAACACACGTATTGTATTAGGTGAAAGAGGTCAAAAGAAAGCAATAAGTCCAGAAGAAGCCACATTTGATCCGTCTACAATTCCAACAAAACGATGGGCTGAACATGAATATGATCAACAATGGGAAGAAGATGAATGTGACAAAGGATCCTCCTATTGTCCAGAGAGTACGGCAAATAAATCTCACCATGGTGAAAGTTTTATTGGAACACCACCTCATAATACAAATTCAAGTGTAATCTCCTCACCTTCTTCCTATCGTTACACACAACATACAACGAAATCATTTTCGCCAGTTTCTTCTCCAATACCAAGCAATACTAAACGCTTTCCAACAGAATCCGAGATTGTAAAAGAAATTGAACGAATATTAGACAACCACAATTTGATGCATCTTACCAAGAAACAAGTGCGCGATACGCTTTCACAAACATTTGGAATGGATATGACATATAAACGTAATTTTATCAACAAGAGTATCGAAAAGTCATTAGCTGGACGACTTTAATTTATATTGTACGATTAAAAAAAAATAAAACCCATAATTTATCTTTTTCTTTCATCGTTCCAGACTCCACTTTTTTTTTTTTTTTTTTTTTTTTTACATATACAAAAAAAAAGGTATATATGTTTTATAGTGTTTTTATATAAATAATAAAATGATTATATAAATAAAAATTTAAGGTTGGGGGGAAAGAGTAATAAAAGAAAGGAAGGGATGGTGGATAGATTGAGAATAAAATAATAATACAATTTTGTTTGCTTGAGCTTGATAAAAAAAAATGGAAAACTTGGAATATACTTTACGCTAAAAATTAATGATAATAATAAAAAAGAAATAGACAATTCTTTTTTTTTTATGTTTTTTTTGTAATAATAGTATACCAAATATTTTCCATTTGGATTGTTCAGTTATAAATAATTGTCTATTACTAATAAAACAGGTTTATATTATCAAGTAACTAACTTAAAGCCAGTCCCAAGAAATTTCAACACGTCCATCACCTAAACCAGCAATTTCCGTGAAAGCACCTGGACTCAAATCTAAAACGTACGAAAAAAAATTATTCGATTAATCTAAATGTTATCGTCCTGTGTTCCAGAAAAAAAATATACAAATCACTACTTACCAATATCACCCTTTGCACATGTAGGACAAGTATCAGTAACGGCTACGACAACATCACCGTTAGGACCTAAGATAAAAAAAGAAATACAAGTCAAGCAATTGAAAAAGTCAGAGAAAAAAGCAATTATTCTAATGTAGTATTCATGTATATTGGTGTATCCACTCACCATGAATCTTCACTTTCTTGTTACAGTTAGGATTGTTGTTTGGGTTGGCACCATTGGCCATGTCAATATAGTTCATGGCAGCAATATAATCTGAATCGGTATTTTCAATACCACATGAGCCTAAACCAGTGTTATACCAGGTACCTAGCGGTACACATTTGTATATATAAAAACAACAAATATAAGTCATGGGAACGTAGCATCACGACAATATAGTAGAATGAATATCGATTGAATTTTTCTTACCTTCACCAGAGAATGAACCTTTGGAACCACCGCCACCGCCACCTGAGGTAGGCTTGGGCTTGGGAGCCTTAGTTGTGGTTGGCTTAGGTGCTTCAGTGGTAGTAGTAGTGGTTGGCTTGGGCTTGGGAGCCTTGGTAGTGGTTGGCTTGGGTTTGGGAGCCTTGGTAGTAGTTGGCTTAGGTGCTTCAGTGGTGGTAGTTGGCTAATTAATTAATGTTAAATCAGATAAAAGAAGAGTAATTTGTTAGATGCTTTCATTCAAAAAAAAATTATTATTCGATGAAAAAGATAGAACGAACCTTGGATTTCTTTGGTGAGTGGGTCTTTTTGGCGGAGTGGGACTTCTTTCGTGAGTGAGACTTTTTAGCTGAATGAGACTTCTTTGGTGCATGAGTCTTTTTGGGAGCTTCAGTAGTAGTGGCAGTAGGTGTAGGCTTTTCTTCATTTTGCTTCTTATGTTCAACGGGATGTCCAGCAGCCTTAGCTTCAGCTTCAAAAGCAGAAGCTTGAGCGGCAGCGACAGACGATTGGGAAGCAAGAGCTTCTTTTTGCCATTTTTCATTGTCAGCAGCCATTTGATCAGCTACGGCTTGTTGAGAAGCAAGTGCTTGACGTTGCCAAGCTTCATGATCGTAAGCACGTTTTTGAACGACGTCTCGTTTAAAGGATTCAGGAATGGGTACGGCATTTACCAGCGTGGTTGCGACAAGCAACAACGTTGCCATGAAAATAAAAACTTGTTGATTCATCATTATTTATATGTATTAAAGAAATAATAGATATAAATTATAATAGAAAAAAATATAATAAAGGAAGGGGGTGGGGGTTAAAGAAGTTTATGTATATAGAAAGAAAGTAAAGGATTGAAATGGGGGGTAAAAAGAGAACCAAATGCTCTTTTATACGTTGTTTATTAAATCAACAACAAAAAAAGTTAAAGAAAAAGAAGAAAGAAATGGGATTTTACTTAAAAGAGGTTTAGTTTGAAGGTTTTTATATTTTATGAATTATTGAGTTACCAGCAATTTAGCTTGTACGACATTTGTGTTTAACTTTTTCTTATTTTCCTTGGTACGCACAAAATTTTGCGTGTTTCCCGCTCAACTCTCTTTCTTTTTTGCATGTGTATAACGTTTGGTATTCGATATTATTGTTCTAACGAGAACCCCTTTTTCCTTTTTTCTTTTCTTGTGAGCTGCTTTTAAATTAATAAGACGCATAATTACTTTTTATTATTTTATTGATATAATTTTCGGGAGGGGCTGGGTTCTTCCATTATTGTGAATAACTCTTTATTATATCATTGACAAAATGATAAACGAAAGTGTATAGATTGAAAGCTTTTCTAGAATTACTTTTTTATTTTTATTTTTATTTGAATGGATAAATATACCATTTCTGTAAATAACAGCGAATAAAAAAAGTGAGACTGAGAGAAAGAATGTAAACAGCGATCCATTTCTGTTCCTTATGAATTATTTTAGATATGAGATGTGTGTCACCCTTCATTTGTGAAATTTTGTTTTTCCATCTTACATATTGATTTATATTTTTATATACACTTCTTTATACCAGATTAAATTATTAACCTTTTTTTTCATCTTGGAGAAAAATCAGAATTTAAACTATTTGGCACTAAAAGTTGGTGTGCCCTGCATATTATTAAAAAAAAAGAGAAAGAGAGATAGCCTATTATTTTTTTTTTATATTCTTTGGACCCGTTAAATACAATAAAAGAAAGTAGTCTGTGCATTTCATACTCTTAACAAAACTCGAACTCAAACACGTTTCTGTAAATCTAAAGAAGGAAAATGCCCATCGCGCGATTAAAAAAATGTGCATATAATTTGTTGTTGTGTCTGAGGCAAAGCGGACTTGTATGCAAAACTGACAATAAAATGGTTTATTTTTAAGGTATAGTGCATATCTTTTCTTTTTTGAGTTTCTTCTCTTATTTTATTAACCTTATTCATTCTATTGTTTTAAAGTCATTTATTTATTTTATTTTAGAAATAAATAGCTATTTTTATATAAATTTTGGTTGCTAACGAAGAAAAAGAACACCTTTTTTTAATAGAAAAAAATATTTATTTGGGATTATATTGAATAGTAATAGTAATAAGATCATGCATATTCATCCACTACGGGTTTCATATGTTGTGTAATCCATATTCTTAAGCAAAAATAGCAAAATGAAATTCCGTTGTCAGCCATGAAAAAACCATGGAAACGGATTAAGATCCGATTTCATTTTATGCAAAAGCTATAAATATGATGTAATTGTTATCATACTCATCTGGTAAGCGAAAAAAAAAAAGGAAAACCTATCAAATTATTTTTCTATTATTTTTTCTTTTTATGAACATTAATAGTAAAAAAAACAATAGTTTCAGGTGGGAAGATGGGGACGTAATAGATAATGATAATCTGGTAGGTGCAGATGATGAGAGAAACTTTGATATGCACATGAAATAATGGAGATAAAAAAAATACTATATAGAGATGTCATACTATTATACAAAACACTAACTTATATATGGCTTATAAAAATTGGATTGTGACTGATGGGTGAAACTATGTTTATGTGTATATCGTCAGTTGTTATTATCATTATTATTGATACTATTATTATTATTATCAAAGTTGTGTAGTGTTCGACCCACCAAATAATTATCTTCACGAACAGCTTGTACCCAATTTTGTCCAAATTTTGCACCAGTACGACACAAATAATAGACACCAACACCAACAAGAGCAGCAGGGTACATTACTTGAATCAATTTAACTTGTCTTGCTTGATCTTTTTCATCTATTAAATATTTGTAATATATTATTAATAAACCCATAGTGAATAATAGTGATGGTTATCCCATCACTATTAATAATTCTTATATATATATATATCTTTTTTATTTTTTACCAAAGAGTTTAATGTTTGCCAAGGCCATTAAAAATGGACATATGATCATAGTAAGACTTGATGCAATGAATGGTAAAATAAATTTGTAGGTAATTTCACGTAAATTAATTGTTCGAATATTGTGTTGGAAAAGCTAATACATAAAAAGATATAATGTCAGACAGAATTATTATTATTATTAAGAGCATAACAGAGAGTTACGCCATCATTTCACACATTTATGTAAATGGACCCCCTCCCTTTTTTTTTGCTTACTATGTTCGTATAATCACGCCATGGATTCTCGGGGCCTAAATGTACTATTCCATGTA
Organism: Circinella minor; assembly: GCA_016758965.1. Lineage (NCBI taxonomy): Eukaryota > Fungi > Mucoromycota > Mucoromycetes > Mucorales > Lichtheimiaceae > Circinella > Circinella minor. Next base: position 51,744 of record JAEPRB010000124.1, on the reverse strand, counting down.
ATGTACTCATACATGCAATACCTCTGGTCCACATAGCCATAATTTCTATCGTAGGTGCTTTGAGTCCATATTCTTGAAATGGCATGACCACATACAATTCAACCATGAGTCCGACCATTAATGGAAAAACAACTCCAATAGTAGCAACCAAATAAATTGTTTTACCAACCTATATAATATATATAACCAATAAATGTTTATATAACGAAATATTACTAATTATTTCTGAAAAGAAAAAACTTACCAAGTACAATGTATACGAAACATAATAATAAAATCGATCAATAAATGCTGCTATCGTTGCTTGCTGTGTTAAATCCATGACTGCATCCACAGATTTGTAAAGCAAAACAATACCGAATAACATTAAAGTCGACCCAACAAAATATGCATAAAGATCATGTACTTCACCAGGTGCCTCAAGCCACTTTTGATAAACAATCCGACCAAGAGCAATTGGCAAGACCGTCAACATACAAATAAACAGACTACTAGAAGCCCACATGGATAATAAGAGTAACATGACACGTTGTTTAAACCATGGTGGTATATAAACAATACATGTATTTGTGATTAATAGATCATCACTAGGTGCTGCCGGATGTCCCAGTCGTTGTTCATTTGGGTCCAATATCTGTAGTGTTTCTGGATGCACAGGCACTAACATACGACGTGTCGAATCAAAGGGAACCGCATCATGTTTTGGTGCAAGAACAAGCTGCCCGTCTCGTACAAAAAAAGCATTGTGATATTCGCCAACCATAGGATTAAGATCTCTCGGGGGATGGAACCATGTAGAAAATGATTTGTAATGCCATACACCTTCTTCAGAAGGCCGTCGTTGACCAAACATAAATGATGTTAATCGCAGTTGTTGGCATAAAAACCGCATCCATTCGACAGCCAAATTTTTAAATACTCGTTTTGGTTCGAAATATTTTACCATAGCAGGGATTGCAATATGAACTATTAGAAAGTCAATGGGTAGGGTTGAAAGTGGTTGTCTGTTATGTAATAACGATAAAGATAAAGAAGTAGAAGAATACCTGTGAGTTGAAATTAAAATGACCACGTCTCCTCCCCCCCCCTTCTTCTTCCCTACACGTAAATGTATACATGCACACAGCAAAATAAATGACTTTATAACTTACGACATATTCCAATGTAATGGTAAAATATTTTTACCCGCAATACTGAGGCACCAAACAATCCCTCCCACACCTGCAACAATTACACAAGCATACGTAATACCACTGGCACCAATTTTTTGTAATTGTGTCAAAACGGGTCGTTCAACAATTTCCTTGATTGGATGAAATTGTGGATCATTGGGGTCACGAATAAACCATAATACACCAGGCCGTACAATTTCTCGACAAATCGTCACAAGAATTGCAAAGAAAAACATGAATGCTGTACCAAGAAACCAATGAAGAAAGATAGATGCAAGAGGATGGGATTGAAGATATTCCATTCGACTTTCCATGGTAGCTTCTTTAAAAAGTGTCAAGGATGATACATCCAAAAGTATACCACAGACAATTGGGAAAAGTAATAATTCAATGGCAATAAACATAGCCACCTTGAGAATAATGCCTTGTTGCTGAATCACCTGTCTTGCTGATCTACCAAAGGTAGCGTAAGCAACATGTGTTCGTGATAAGTACCAGTAGCTGACCAAAATAATGACGAAGTACCCAATGCTTATACAGATAAAACGATCAAATGGTGATTGACTGACAGCGATGTTATGGTATTTTTCTAGACGATTGTTGAATATGGGTTTGATTTGCTCAATTAAGTTGTTCACTGTTATTTGAGTATCGTTCCAATTGGGTGCCGCCATAATAGAGAACACGTTACCGATGTTACTTATGGAGGTGTTATCTGTCAGTGTTATTGATGGTGAAGTAGTCGGTGTCGATATTGTTGGGGAATAAGAAGAGGAAATGACATATATTTGATCGAGTAAATCATGCAGTTTATCGGTAAAATGAATAGTTGTATTTTGTATCCAATGGATGGCTTTAAAAGAAATCAATTTTTGGTATAATTCTTGACTATAAGTCATTTGTGGGATATGTGATATAAATGGCCAAATATAGGCTGTGAAGATTAAAAAAGCAGTATCTAACAATGGATCTGTAGCTTTTCGCACAATCCATAATAGTGTCCCGACAGCTTGAAATGGTGATTCCTGCAATTTTTTTATAAAAATAAAAAAAAAAAAAAGTAATATATTTAAGAAATTCGATCTCTCAATTATAAATATATATAATATAATGAAGCTAATTATTTACCATGATAAACATAATTCCAGTAACATAAGGCATCCAAACGGCTGCACCAAGACATAAACTGATCAATAATGACATTAATGCCGAATTTTGTGCCAGCATCCAATAATTTCCACGCATACCAATGGCTTCCAATATGCCATCAATATCATCACCGAAATTTTCGTCCTCCATTTCATTATCATCATTTTCAACGTCATTGTTATTGTTATTTTGTTGTTGTAAATGATTTTCTTCTCCTGGGCCTAGTACGTCAGCAGCAGCGGGTGGTAACATCATTTCATTATCATTAACTTGCTCTTCAAATAATATAGCACGTCTTTGGCCTCGTATATCAAAATGATGATCAACATGCCGCATAATTGGAGCATTAGGAGGTTCACCACGTGCCACCATGGGAATATTGATATCTTCTGTATCACTTGTATCATCTCCTTCCAAAGAATGTAGATAATCATGTTCAGTTGATGATGTTGATGCAACTGAAGAGGTATGCTTTGAATAAGAATCATCTACATCCAGTGTCTGAGGCTCGGTATTATTGTTATCACTGGTATGATCAGTTTGGTATATATCATTTTGCTGTAATTCATAAATGGCTTCTCTTCGTCGATCCAATCCACCCCCAATCCCACCGTTATTATTTGATATATCATGGGCAGGGAATTGATGTTGTTGTTCTTGTTGCTGATGCTGATGCTGTTGTTGATGATAATAATGTTCCGTTCCATCCAAATGTATTGTTTCATCCATCAACTCATCCTCGTCTATTACTACTCGATTATCATCATCATCATTATCTTCTTCTTCCTCTTCTTCTTCAAATTCAGCTGGTATATTTTGTATAATCCATTCTCGTAATAAAAATACAGCAACAAAAGCAATAACAACAATACATGTAATAATTTGACCTTCGAAACAATCAGCCAAAAAGGTTCTGAAAAGAGAAAAATCCAGAGATCAAATATAGTTTCTTAGTTAAATATATATATATTTTACACGCCTAATTTTTTTTATCCCTCAGTCACTCAAATATATTTTTATACAAACTAACTTACTTGGTATTAAAACTTTTTAGCATTTTTTCAATATTGATAGTATGAGGAAATACGTTTGTTAGGTATAAATTTTCGTCATTGTTGTTATCACTGAATGATGTTGCTGATGCTGATGTTGATAGTGCTGCTGATGTTATTGATGTAGATGATAATAATGAAGATGCTGTTGCTGATATTGATAATAAAGATGAGGATGATGCAAATGGTGTTATTAGAGATGCTGTTGTTGATGTTGTTGATGATGATGCTATATTGATATTTTGAAATCGACTTAATCGATGAGCTAAATTTTCTCCACTCCAAAGATAAAATCGCCAAGTCCATACAGTTAAATAAGGTAGTAATATGAGCCACACTGACGATACAACAAAGGCTCGAATAACTGTACAGGTAAGAAAGACTATTTTTTTGTATAATTGTTTGATGAAAAGAGTGATTGGTAGGGATTCCGGCATATCAGGTCGATATACTATTATATCAAAGCAAAGTGTTATTTTTTTGTCTATTAATGTTCTTATTTGACAATCAAAAGAAAAGTATATTGAAACAAACCTGGAGTAAATGAAAATGGATGTTCACAAAGTTCGCAATATCTTAATAATATAAGGAATATATATAAACGATTTTTTTTAATAGTTAGTTAGCAAATTCAACTTTGTTTATAAATGTATTTTTCATTACACCCTCTACTCAACCCTACAACTCAATCATTTCATTGATTCATTACTTCTTTCGACTATGTGATAACCATTCCGTCAAGCTGCATAAAAGAGACCCATAATAAACTCAGTCAGTTCATTCAATAAATGTGTGTGAAAAACTTAATTAAGTTAAAAAAAAGAGATAATTATTTACCAGTCTTGGTGAACATGTCGAATACTACCTGAGCATTTACATGGGTGGAACAGTGGTTGCTCAGGAGTGTCACCACAGCGACATACCCGGCAGATTTCTAAGAGGAAAAACGCGTATACACATTATATTTTGACAACAGTTAATTATTTTTAATTGAGTAATCAAGTATATAATAATAAATTTTGTATTGCGTATATTCTTTTACTACTATTTACCTGCATCCTCATCCATGAGTACTTAGTTTTTAAGCTGTTTAATTAGACTTTTCTTTTGTTGGAAAGAAAGAAGGAAGGAAGAAAGAAAAAAAGGGGGTGGTGTAATAAACTTTTTTTTTTGGAGAAGAGCGCAAAAAGAAAAAAGGATTAGCTTAAAAAATCGGTCAAACAACCAGCTTAATAATAATAACAATAATAATAAACTCAACTTGGATGTGTTTCTAATAACATTAATTTAAGTACAAGTAGCGGTAGTAGTAATAGAATCAAATATACTATTATTTCTTATTGTTTATAATAGGATGGGTATATTATTGAAATATTTAATAATCATAACCAACAATAGGATGATACGTACTGATTCTGGACTCTTATTGGGTTTTTCATCATGTGTACTATAATATATTATATGGTTATTTATTATTAAGGCTGGACATGAAGACGAAGCAAAGAATTGAATTTTTTTCAATAGATTATAGCAGTTATTTTATAAACCAGTCGCAATTTTTTTAGGCCATGATATTTGGAATATCTTATGATTCTTTTTCTACTTGGTAGTATCTTTTGATAAATCTCTTTTAATAATTTGGAGAATGTTTATTTGTAAGAAGAATTATATGAAATGCCACTCATGTACAGCTACAACTTATGTATAGAATAGCGCTTGTAATATAAATCATCCTTTTTTTATTTACTAATACAAATAATAAGTATAAAATAATACATTTTCTGAATCCTTCGGTCCTATTAATATATGTCAAATATATTAATCTAGTATTGTAAACTGGCAACTTGAAGAATATAGTTTACTTTTATGACGTACGTATTGATTCATACGGCTTGTATATATAATTAATGGTGGAGTCGCTTGACCCTTTTTATTTGATATAAAGTATACAAGAACACTGTCATGTGAGAAGAATATTAAGGTATATATAAAGTGGTGAAAAGATATAAAGCACCTTTATCAGACCAAACAGTTCTTGAAGCATACTATTTTGATAGGGCTATAATTTATACAAATATACATATCAGATTAAGGGGTATTAATTATTATCTTGTGTAAGCCCAAGGAACAATCTTGGCATCTATGCATAAGAAATATTATGTAGCATGGTTTGAATAGCGAAGTTGGGAACTATTAGTCAACACTGTGAGCATATAACAACATATGCTTTAAAATTTATCCTTTGCTAACTTCTCTTTTATTATCTTATTCTCAGTGCATGAATTCTGTCACAGGATAAAACTGGTTAACATTCAGAGTATTAATTGCAGAATAATGTTCTGGAAGGACCATTTATATCTTCTTTCTTACCGGGAACACTTTGTAGGTTGGTGATTGCTTTATCGCTATGGACTACTAAACTAAAAAAAATTAGTACTAATAAAATAAGTTATACAATATTAATACTTCATGTTGCATAAGATGTAACGAGCATAATATAAAGTATACTAACTTACTGATTTCTTACAACCTAAGATATTTTTCCCAAAATCCATGACAATAGTCAATGGTAGGGGGGTACAATGATATCTGCTCCATCAGGTGTCGTCCAACATCTGTCATCTAAATTTTTGGAAATTATATAACAATAATGTATTAACTGTATGAATCTTCGCTTTATTTATTTTATATAATATATCATATTACAGTATACAAAACTACTTATCTTCGAAATACCCACGTTTTTCTTCTTCTTCTTCTCTTCCTTCTCCTCGGAAAAGAGATTGGTTGAAGAATATAGTGATGACATAATGTGGTTTTATATTATGTTAATTTTTATTTATATAGATGTTATATTTATCGATTATATAAAATGAGTCATTTGCCACTAATGTAAACTATACGATTTCCAACATAATAGTTGGTGCAAGATAGCTTCTATATTCTTCATGAAGACTAAATTTCTTTTTTTTGCTTCCGCAATCGTCTCCTAATAACAGGCAAGTCTAGGATGAAAAAAATAAAAATAAATCTATTTTAATGTAAAAAGCTAATAAAAAAAGAGAAGCAGAAAAAATAACTGATTCGTTTTTATTAAAAAAGAACAAAGTTGTATGAAAATAGGAAAATTACCAGATCACAAGATCAAATAATAAAATACTTGAATGGAAAATTTAGACACAAATAGCGCTATGCTGCAAGATACATAGTTCTGTTAAAATAACCATGTTGAACAGTAATCTCTCAAAGATTGGGTGATATTCTGAACACTCTATTTTTCTGGGATCTTTCACACAAATATAAAATGAAAAAAAGAGTATTCGAATTCAGCCTAACTCTTTATGGTATGAGTTACCACTGATAAATAATATAGATTCAGCGAGCTGCATGGTAACACAGGACTTACCGATAATTTTTCTTAGGTTATTATGAATATACATGGACTACATCATATAAAAAGCCGATTATATTATCAGCAAAAAAGATTGATTTAATTCTGATTCCAGAAGTAAAGGTATCAAAATGGACCTTCTTTCGGTCAATATGAATGAATTTTTTTCTCTTGATCAGAGGTAAATACAGCATTCTTTGCATTGTTGAATTCTTTACCATTTGACAGCAATTATGCACTTTTTTGTATGGCTAACAAGGAGAGTGATAAATGAATTGAAAAATACATAAACTGGGTGCTATAAGAGCCATCTCCAGTCTGTCCAGGTTAGTCAAATTTAATGCGTGTCACTGCTGTTCTAGACGGCTTCAACTCCGGATCAACAATTCCAATGGTAGTGACGACGTTGTACTAGGGTAAATAATAAAAATATGAGAAGAGAAACTTTTTGGATCTGAAAACTAAATGCTCCTTTGATCGTGTTTTTTTAATTATTTCAAAAATTAAGTGATTGTTACTTTGCTTCAGACGATGTCGTTAGCTTAATTGTCATAGGTAGCATTGCAACAGCTACGTACCCACTGAATAAGTTATATTTCTCATTCATACACACATATACTGTTTTCTCGTTGAATCTTTCTTATTCACTTGTCATTTATAACAAGAGCAAGAAATTATAATAAGATGCTTGGTTCAGCATTACAAGATTGCTTTCCAAATACACAAATCTAAAAAAAAAAAAATGGAAAAAATCAAGTCGTCTCACTACAGTACCTGCAAGGTTACTCAGCATAGTTTTAACAAGATTTATGAGAAGCAAAGTTTTCTTTTAGACTAAAGTGCGCTCCTATTATTAATAATTTAAGTAGGTAATGTATTTTGGTTTCGGTACGGTCACGCATGAAGTTTTTTTTTTGAGTGCTCCAAGTATATATGTCGCAGGTATTTATTCTACTATTCCCAATTTATTCCAATTATGTAAGTGACAAACGTACTTTAGAGAATTGCATATTTTTATTATGCCTTATTATTGTTACTATTAAATTAAAAGCTGGTGTTATTGTGTTCTATATCTTTAAATGCATAGTAGTAATGATTTAACAACAACAAAATTTATATTTTACACGATCATCATGATGGGGATAGGATCGCGACATTTAATTGGTTTTTCAAAAATAATTAGAAGCAGCTTATCAAGCGATTAAGGCAATACTATTGAATAAAAAAAAAGACATTTGATATCAAATTATAGTATGTAAAAAAAACGAGTTTTATGATATCAACAAGTATAACAACAAAAAATGAGTTTATTTATGGAAATCCTGCGCGTCTTAAAAGTCTTTCTTAATGTTAGCGTTCATTATATGTATAACAATACATTTTTTACTTATTGATATAACTTATACATATTGATAATAAATATTCGTTACATATCAAACAATGTAAGATGTATATTACAAAATTGAGTTCATAAGCTTTACTGGATGACAAACTACAATGTGTCATATGACCCATCATGATTAGAAAAAAACAATTCGGGCAAACGATAATTTGAAAATTTGGAACAGTAAAAAAAACTACTTGTAACGACTATAAAAATAAAGTTAATACACCAGGACTTCTAGGTTAGTGCGTTTTTATCGACCTAAAACTATTTTTTTTCTTCTAAATGTATAGTCATACAAGGATGGATATCCACAGATCACAGAGAAGAACAGGCGAGAACAGAAATTTTCTGTTTATCTATGTTTTCGTCGGTTTTATTCTGTGAACTCTGGTTCCGAACGGAAAATAACCTCATTTTTCTTAACGTGATTGTTTTATGTAAGCTTGTCTTCTTCTTATCACTGGGTACCTGCCTTACAAAAAAAAACTCTACATTCAGAATTGAAACAGCATTTGTTTGCAGGTACCAACCATAGAATCAAGGAGGTGGCACACTACACTTGAATCTACTTTATTTGATAATATAAACATCATGTTTTATCAAAGAGGTATACACAAATATCGTTATTAGACTATTATCCAAATTAAAATAACACTATACAATATAGAACAAGTAAAATCATACCTATATTACTGCTAGATATGTAAATATTTAATAATAACAGAAGATTATATAGGTATAAAAAAATTCTGTCCTGTTATTACCTCTAGTTAGCCTGAAACTTTTTATAGCCTCAACAATTAAAAACATATATATATATATATTTTTGGGGGGGGGGAGAGAGAGAGGAGGTTGTCATTACGATGAAACTCAATTTATATCAGCAATAATTATTTTGATAAAAGTAATGTTACAAAAAAAAAAAGGAGATAAGCCTGGGAAAATAACATTTGAAAAATAATAATAGTAGGAGCGGTCTTTAATTAAAATGAAAAATATAGATGCTGGTAGCGGGTTACCTTTTTGTTCATTGAATGGAAAAAGTGGCCAGATATTACATGAACCAAACGAAAAGAATTTTTTTATTATCTAAAGTGCAACAGATCATTTATTTTACGATTTTTTTTAGCTATACCAACTTTAGGATGTGATTTGCTTTTAAGAAAACGTCCGAGTCTCGTATCACCATACCATCATATGGAGTGAGTTATTCTACAAGTATAACTAATCAATAATAAGATCAGTGCCTACCACTATGACTATTATCTTCCTTGGTAGAAAGATCAATAAATATTAGGCTACAACGTCAATTTGAAAAAAAAAACATTGCTCATAAATCAAAAGCAGTACATATTATTTAAGTTGCGCAGTTATTTCTTGTGTTCATTTCTCTTTGTCCAAAATATAGTATTCATCGGGATAACAAAAAAAATTCTGATATTCCGAGATCCCATCTCAATGTCTCACAATAAATAATGATTGAATGGGTGTTATAATATTAGTTTAGTTTAGTATATAGTAAGAAATTTAATGATAAGTAACATTACAACAATAAAAGATTATTAGTGAACCTTATGATAAGCTGATATTTTTATTTCTGGTTGATAATTATATGTAATCTAAATGAAAACTCTTTTTTTTTGCACAACGTCAGAAAAATTAAGGTTTGTCTTTTTATTAAAAGGTGATGCAAATCCTTACTGTTGATCTACCTTGCAGGGCCAACAATGAGATAGTAATTTAAATGAATCAATCATTTATTTTTTTGAGCATCTTTGATAGCCTTCAAACTATATTTTGTTCTTGCTACTAATTGTCATAACAAAAAAAAAATGAAGGTATAGAAAACAACGTGTTTTTATATTTTGCTGTTAAATAAAGAACCTTTCAATGTTAAACAAATAATAATAATAATACAACCACATTATAGAATGACTTTTTAGCACAAAATCAAGTCTCCACCCCCCAAACCCCAGGCTGATGGTTGTTGTAATTTAAAAGAAAGTTTATTTTGTGTTGCTCTATATAATACGCCAAAAAAAATTGTTTTTTTAGAATGATTTTCAATCAAGAAATTAAAATATGAAAATATAGAAAATTGTGTGATCCCAGTGTTGTTAATAGAAAAAATAATAATCTCTTTTTTAGTATTATTCCACAGAATCACTATTTTTAGCAATAATAGAATTTATAAATTATTTAAACGTGTAAATTTTTGTGCAACATAATAATAATAAGCTTGTTGACTCAGTCATTGGATTATTATTCATATTTTTCCATATACCAGGTGAATGGAACATTGTACAACATCACTTTTTTTCAAGAAAAAAATGGAACGGGCCGATTGACTGTGGGTCTTTCTTCCATTTTTTTTTTTTGTTATAAAACCTTAATTTAAATAAATAACTGATACTATTACCAATTTGGTAATTGTGTCTAAAGCTTTTTTTTTCTTTGTTTGAGTGTTTATAATATACAGTTGGCGAGCTAGATCATAAAAAGAATTCATAATGTTCGACCAAGACTCTTTTTTTTTTTTGAACAAGGCTTAATAATTCACAATGATGTTACGACATCATTTGGAAATAATAAAAGAGAAGATAACAGCAACACCAAAACTACTAATAAATTGTACTAACAAATTTTAATATATATATATATATATATAATAAAAGCGTAAAGGAGCTAAATAGTTTATTAGTAGTACATATATATATATATATATATATATATATATTTTCAAAACCAAAACGAGTTTCGTTATTATTACTAAGTTACTTTAGGGAATTAGTTTTATGAAGTAACTATGGAGATTTATTTTCAAACAAGTTACTATAGAAATTTATTTTCAGAAAATAGAATGTACCATCTGGACCACCCTTATTTATCTAGATATAAAACAGCTGATTAACAACTACGTACGTTGTTTATTTAAAAAATAAAGAAAAAGAAACACGACGATCATCCTGTTATCCTCGTTTCCAATCACTTTTACTTTGATAACTTTTATGTTTCAATTTTTTAGTTCAATTTCTTGCATAAAAAAAGTCTAATTGGAAGTACTATTAGTTAAAAAAAAATTAAGGGGGAAAATGGTATATAGGAAAAGGGGGTGGGAGGAAAAAAAGGTAAAAAGGCGTAGGGGGTTAGTTTAAATGTATGGTTGTGTGATGTACTGTATATTACACCATGTTAATTTCACACACACCCTTTTTAACTTAGGATATAATGGATAAACGTTTATAGAGAAATTATTTTGTGTATGCTTATAGATTAATAAATGTATAATACAACAATCATGTGCTTCTTATTTTTATAATATAAGTTATTTACTTTCTACATAATTTACTATTTCCTTTTTTTTCTTCCGTGAAATTTTTTTATAGCCACCGTTCCTGCACATCCATTTTTTTTTCTTTTTCTCTTCCTCTCACCCCCAAGAAACACCCCTTAAAATGTAAAATTTAAAGTTATTTATTTATTTATTTTATTATCACTTTTTTTTTCTCATAATTCTTTTTAGTAGATCTTCTGATATATTACTTTGTATACCATAACATTTTCTTTTTTTGACAATAATCATTCTATAATGATGAATCTATTTTGTTCTATTTACCTCGTCATATGTTTATTCATGATGAATTAAATAAAATGTTTTTGATGTATCTTTTTTTTTGAGGGAGAAACATAAAGAGAGAAGAGCAAAAATAGTTGATACTAAATTAAAATTTATATAGCAATGATAATATATATATTTCACATTTAATCGATTTTGGAGTTTATTTTGAATAAATAGATTCGTAATTTATTATGTCATGACAAAACAGGAAACTAACTCTTAGAACAACAACAAAAGAGTATTTCTTTTTGTAGCAAGTTATTTTAAGGAGAGGAAACAACACCACTTTGACGCGCGGGAAAGATTTTCTTTCTTTTCATTGAAGAAGTGTCATTTAGTTTTATATTTCAATTCCTTTTCCATTATTTCTAAATGGATTTCTTATATGGGGAACTAAAAGCTTAAAAATTGGGGTTGAATGCAGAGTAAATGGTAAAATTAACTCAGTAAATGTTGTACACCAGGGAGAGAGCTAGAGAAAGTGATAGTAACATGCTGCATATTAATAGAAAGCAAAAGCGAGAGATTGTTAATTGAGAGATTAATAAGCTATATATATATATATATATATACGTCACATAAAAAAACTATATGATACTGTAATAAAAAATAAAAATAAAAATAAAGTTTAATCAATTGATAATAACATGTATATTATTTTCAAAGGATTTAAATAAGATGTACTTAAAAGATTTACAAAATACGTTTGTGTTCATAAATGTGTGTAAAAGCTAATTCATGGGTGCCTTCTTTTTATTATTATAATAATTTATAAAATAAAAATAAAAGCGAAACTGTTACATATGCCAAAAAAAAAGTTATTTTCTATCGTTTCTAACCATTCTGCATTTTTTTTTATAGTTATTATTTTTGACAGGATACATTAGTTCAAAATCTGAAGTATAGTGATTTTTTAATAAAATTATATAAATTATAATCCACTTTTTATTATTACGTATTTTTTTTAAAAAAAAAGAAGGTTTATTAAAAAGTAAACATGACGATTTTGGGGGAGAGGTTTGAATGTGTAAAAGGAACCGAAGCGGGAAAAGGAATAAATAATAGTAAGTATATCAATAATAAACCATCATTTATCAATCTTACGTATAATTATGTAAATTGTTTTATAAAAAATAATAGTACCCTTTTTATTATATAACATGACATATACTAAAATAATATAAGTACATGTTTATTATAACAATTCTTTTAAGGTTTAGTGACTCAAATTTATTCTCTAAACGAAGGGCCCCAATTATATGGTAAAAAAAATAAGTTTTAACTTTTTTATTTTTGCTTTTCCGCATATACAATATACTTATACTACTTCTTTGTTCTTGTTGGGTTAAAAGTTTGATAATAAATATTAATAACTATAATAATTATAATAAAGCTGAAATGAAACGATTATTATTTTGTTCTACCCAAATGACCTCTTCTTTTTTTTTTCTCTCCGCATCTTCGGTAATTAGTATGTATTAACTTTTTCTTCCTCTCTTCCTCTCTCTCTCTCTCTCTATTATTATAATAATAATTATAATTATCAATTTAATAAAGGGTCCCCAGTATCTGTCGTGTTCCCCCCCCTTCGGTTGGAAGCGATAATTTAAGATAAATAACCCGCGGAGTACAAGGAAAATATTTTGTTGAGTTGTATGTATGTATATATATATTTGTCTTACTCACACGCCCACGCATACACTCTGTCTTTTCTGTCATTAAACGTTAAACTAGTAGTATTATTATTTTCTAAAAACTAAACATAATAGAGGAATATTCATAAGCCAAAAAATGGGTAGGATAGACCAATAGAAATTCAAATGAAAACATATTATTTTTTATTATATGTATTTATATTATGTAGTTTATATATTAATGAAATTATCTGCTAGAGAGAGAGAGAGAGAGAGAAAAACATGGCTTGTATGCCTAACGAGATGTTTATTCAATGTGGGTGTACACTTTTACTTAATTTGAAATGAAGGCCGAAAATAATAAAATTAAAGTGTAAGGTTATAAAAAAAACCTTTTCTCTTATCTCATAGTATAAATATAATATATTAGCTTCTAAAATGATTGCATAATAAAATAATAAATAAAAACAAACAATCTTTCGTTTAACCATAGTCTGTTTTATTTAGTATGTAATAATAGTAGCAAATAAGTTTATTATTCTATTACATTTATTACTATTATTCAGCATGTTCTCTCTTTTTACTCTTTATCTTCATTACAAACGTTGTTTAATAAATATCTTCCTCGTTGAAAACAAAATTATGATCACGTATTCAAGGAGAAAGAATAGAAGAAAGTGGGGGACAAAGAGGTTAGGATAATGAAAGCAACACAACCTTGTTTTTTAGAATTAAAATATTTCTTTTTTTAGTCAAGAGTAAAAAGAAATCTTCTAAAATTATAAAAAAAAACACATATAAGGATAGTAATATGTATGTACATAAATGTGTGCAGTACATAAAACGGCGTATACTATACATACCTATACATTTATATTTACAAGTTTTTTCTTTGTACTCAAGAAGAAGAAAGAGACACACATACGGGGGAGGATAGCAAATAAGAACAAAGGAGAAGGAGAAGGAGGGGGGATGGGACGAAATTAAGAAAAGAAGAAGAAAAGTTAGAATAATATTCACAACAAGTCCAGTATTATAGGGTCGATCGCTTGCATTAAAACTTTCTCATTTCGTATTACTAAACAGTTTGTAAATTTTTAACTTATTTATATTATATCAATAATAACTAGCATTCTTAACAATTTTTCACTGTCCTCACTATAATCCATTACATCTTACGTATTCGTTATTATTGTTTGAATGTGTATAACATTTTCATATTTTACCCTATATTATATCATGCAAAAATGGATCATTGAATGTGGTAAGATGATTTATCCCATATATTGATGAGTATTATACTAACCCCCTTCTGTTTCTCTTGTTTTTCATAATTTGATAATCTTGAAGAAGTAAAAATAAATCTAAAAAAGGAGTTAGTTATTGATAATAATAATAGATAATAATAATATCAATATCAACAATATGAAGAAGAAAATGTGTTAGGTTCCACCACGGATCATAAAGAATGATCTACCAAAAAACTTTTTTAAGGCGTATATTCATTCTCTAACAAAGCGGAGTCGAAACTTTTTGAGAAAACACATAACACAATCAAAGTAGGAGAAGAAGAAATAAAATTGCTTACGCCACTCTTCCAACTCAAGTCTTTTTTTTTATTCTTTTTGGCTTGATTCACTAAAGTTAACTATAATTCAGATAAGTAAAATTACGTTGTTACCTTTTTTATTATTTTTTTTTGGGGGGGGGGAGTAGCAGAAAAAGAAGAAATAAAGATTTACTTAAAAGTAATTATTATTATTAGGAGAAGTGGAAGTAAAATTATAATATTAATAGATATGAAAAAGCTTGTTTATACGTTTATAACATACATCCCATACATACTGCATAACTATAGCCTTTTTTGGTATAGAAATAATAATAAAAAAGGGGCCGGATATATATATCCAAAACGCAACTTTATGATTATGACAAAAAAATAGAAATTGGACAGCACAAGAACAAAAAAACCAAAAAAAAAAAAAAAAGTTTACATGATTGATTGATGATAATGATAAAAAAAGCCTATACTATTATTGCTATTACATCGACGACAAAGTCAACTATATATGTATATAAAAATGTATATAAATTTGTGGGTTGTAAGTGTGGTGCAAATGGAGTGGGAGAAATGAAACGGTGTAAAAAGACTATATATAAAAGGGAGGATTCATTTGTGGTAAAAAAAAGTGAGGACAAAATAAAACAAGCGAAAGGATGTATATCTTTCGTGTGTATGTGTGTTGTAATAATTGTTGTTTGATTTTTTTTGAAAGCAATGCATGGTAGAAAAAAGAAGAAAGTAAGGGACAATAATAATAAAAAAGAGGGTATGAAATAAATGTGAGTGTATAGAGTGAAAGACTATCATTTTTTTAAAAAAAATTGAATTCTTGGTTGAAAATGAGATGGAGTGTAAGTGAGAGAGATATATAAATGATAATACACAAAATAAAAGGAAAATTAAAGGGAATTTATAATTGAAGACGGTCATGAAGAGCATTAAGTTGACGTTGATCTTCAGAAGATCGTTGTCGATGATTCATAGGGATTTCTTGTACGGGAAGTAATGGTGAAGTAGATGTTGATGGTAGTGGTGAACGAGAAAGATTTGTTGTAGAATGGGATGGTGATGATGTTGTTGGAGGGTATAAAGGGGGTAAAGATTGACAGAAGGAAGATGCAGATTGTTGTTGTGTTGAGGAGGAGATTGTAGCATTTGTTGCTGTTGTATAATAAGGATCATAATGAGGTGGAGATGACGATGAAGAATCTATCACCATATCTTCGTCGGATGATATAGGTGAACTTGAAAGCGATGGTGGAGGTGAAGGAGGACATGAAGTCTTATTACTGTGTAAAGTCGGAGAAGACATCGACGCTTGGCGCATGTTGTGAATGGTAGCTGAATGACCTCCGCTTGTGTCCAATGGATTAAGCTCTGGATATAAACCTTTAGGCACAACAATTTGGCTGAGCATTGGATCGGCTGAAGGTTGTTTAAGACGTCCAGTAAGAACATCGGTCTTGGTATAATAAGAAATAAGATGTAACTTTTGGTTTGCAGCAGTACAAATAGAGAAACTTTGCTTAATCAAACCGTCTTGTTTATAAGAACATGCTGCGGCTGCTTTACTACCAGCAGGTAAAGAAGTGACTGATGATGTAGAAGTAGTGGAAGAACGACGAGGCCGGCGCTTTGTGTCTAATTCACGATAAGTTAAAAAGCTACCGAGGACGCGACTAGGTGACCATGTACGGCCATCTGTCCATCGTCGCATACCTGCTTCCCGTTCATCCCAAGCAAACACTGAACCAGATCGAATATGGATACGTTCTTTGGTTGAAAGACGACGCTGCACGCGATCTAGTTGACCTCGTCGACAAGCTTCGAATACAATAAGAGCGTCTTGTGGAGTCTTGATATAACCGACGTATGTTTCCATGATGTATAAATTCAAATAGATTTTTCGTTGTCAATGTTGCTGTGATACTGTTGTTATGTTGTAAAAGGTGGTGATAAGTTAAATATATAATAAAGAATGCAGATATATATCTTGAGTGACGGAAAGTTTAGAAAGAAAGAAGAAAGAGAGAAAGAGGATAGAGAGAGTGAGAAGAAAAAAAAATAAAAAAGATATTTATATTTATATAGGAGAGAGAGAAAAGAGTAATAAAGAAAAGAAGAAAAAAGTGGGGATTCCGGCCAAACAGACCTGCTATTTATAAAAGGAGAATGAGTTTTTTTTTTTTTGATCAACGTATTTTATCTTTCAAAGGGACAAAAATAAAAAAGCATCATGCATGCGTTGAGCATTCTTGGCAGCAAAAAAAAAAAAAAGAAAACTATGGTTTTGGGGGGTGTAACACTAAAAAACCTTGGTTGTTCCGAATCGGGCAAAATCTTGATTCCCCATCCTTGTAGGAGTCGAGACCACATACAACAACATAGCACATACACATACATTTTTTTTACAATAATTATACACACACTATCTGGTTTAAAGTTTATAAATAAAAATGCTGAATTTGAACAGCAAAAACTAAAAAAGCATTTTTTAAGAAAAGGGCAAATCATATATTTTTAAGGTTCACTGGGGGGAACAAGGAAGAATAATAAAAAAGGGGGGGATAGAAGTTTAGACCATGATTTTCTTGTTATAAGAAAAATAAATTATCATTATTATTTATTATTATTTCATTATTATTACTTTCTTTTTAATCATTTTATTATTATAAGGGTCAACTTAGTTAACTTTTTTGCATAATACTTAGACCCAAAATATCATATTACATTTTATATAAAATATAACCTTTTTTACACACACTCTCTAAAAAATCTGTTACTCTTACACATCTTCTAAACTAATTATCCACTATTTTCACCCTAAACTATAATAACCAAACCAATTACTCGAAAATGGCGGGAAAACAAAAAGTCTAGACTTTTGAAAACATTTTAAAATGAAAAAAAAGATCAAATGAAAACAAAAAGCATAGTTTTAATTTTTACAGAAAAAAAGAAAAAGTATACATTCTTAATTCTTTTTCGATCTGATTATAATATTTTATTAGTATTCTTCCTTCATTCTTTAAAAAAAGAGCTATAATATAACGCTAAATTAAGTATATGTATACATGTGTATATATATATATGTGTGTGTGTGTGTGTTAGTAAAATTCGCATGGAAAAGGAATGTTTGTCCACTACAAATATATATTTATATAACATAACACGATCCCACTTTCTTTCTGTCTCCTCCCCCCCTCTTTTCTCTACTATTTCGTTTTTTCTAATCCCCCAAGAAAAAGAATAAAAAAAAGTTTTTTTTCTTTGCCCCTACCAAAATACTCTGTATAAGCCGTGGCTATATAATAATAAACCCCTTTGGAAAACAACAACATAATTATATCCATTCTTAAAAAAAAGTGATCAAAGTTTTTTCTTTCTCTCCGCTTTTTACTTTTAATCATCCTCTGCTTTTTAACCCCCAAAAATACTAAAAAAAGTGTAAGTTTATATATGTATATAGATATTTAACCCCCTTTTTTCAAAACCTTTTATCATCGTTTATTTTTGTTGAAAGTTGCCTTCCCCTCAAAAGAAACAAAGTGAGAATATTTTATTTCTATAATTACCAGCCACTATCCACTGGAATAATAAAAAAGTTAGATGGCGTCGTCATTTAAACATAAAATGCATGAATTCGGATAGTCGCCAACACAAAAAGCAATAAGACTTTTTTCTTTTATCTCTCCCCCCCACTTCTAAAAAGCTACCAACCCTACCCCCCCCCAATAAAAAAGAGTTCTTTATTATCATCAATATACACATGACCAACCCAAACTTTATATGCATAGAGTGCATCATGGGGCTTACATGTTCGTTTTTGTTCTTTGACAGACTTTTTTTATTTTGCAATAAAGGGTTTTTCTTTTTCTTTTCTGTAGTATTATGTTATAAAAATTATAAAGAAAAGAAAAAGTATTATTTGATTATAGTCATTATCTTTTATTTTGCTCATTATTTTTATATATAAAAAAGATAGCTATTCTTTTCTCATATGATTATTTTAACTCATTATCTTTGAAAGGAATGAAAAAAATTGTTCTTTAATAAATAGTAATATTATAAGCCAAAAAAAAAGCGGGATTAAGAAACGGCAAACAGAAAAAAAGGATAATATTATTATATTAGCTTGTCAAACTCAAGGTTGCGTTACTCAATATTTTACCCTTTTATATGTATTACCTTGTGAAACACTTGCACGCTTTTTTTCTTCTCAGCGCATAAAGAAAAAAAATAAAGAACAAAAGGTCCTTTATATTTTCCCCTTCATCTACCCCCCAAAAAAACACTCCTAAATAAAAACCTCTTTTCTTTTTTACTTCTACCCCCCAAAAATGATTTTTTTTTTGGGTTAATCATTCTTTGTTTTATTATATTACCTTTTTTTTAGACACCCCCAAAAATGCAGCACACATGGAAAAAGTCTAATTTTTTTCATTGCCGATTCATGGAGCGGAGCAAAAAATAAAATAAAAAAGATCAACACTTACACACACACATAAAACTGTTCCAAACTAAAAAAAAAAATATAGAGGCGAAAAAAAAACCTTAAAAACTTTATATTGGCATTAATATATATATATGTGTGTGATCACCAAGAGTAAATTGCCGATTAAGTCCGGGACCTGGGGGCAACACAAGCAATAACATTAATTTTTGGTTACTTTTTAATTCAGTCGTAACTATGACAACAGAAAACTACTTTGTCGTTGTTAAGGTGGTAAAATGGGCCCGAAATAAATTATCGATAGTGGTACATAAATATTGAATATAATTGTTTTTTATAAAACAATAGAGGTCTATATATATAACTGTTCTTTACATAATATCATTCAGCCTTCGTATGCTTTTCTTTGTTTTTCTTTTTTTTCTATAAATAATAATATTTTTTTTGACTCAACTCGTTTTGCCTTGTGTCACAAATTCAGAAAGAACAAAAACAAAAGTGAACGGAGGCTTAAATGTTAATAATAAAAATAAAAAGGCCCAATCGACCGAGAAGTATATTGTTGTGAAAAGCTAAAAAGTATACATATTCACACACAGGTTCTCTTGCTCCTCAAAAAAATAACTCCACATCTCGCACTACTATGAATTACTTGGTTTTACAACTTCATGATTCTCTCGCTATATTTTATATTTGCTCTAAAAATATTAGTTCAAAAATTAAGTGTTATTAAAAAAATTACTCGACTATAAATTAATATATTTTGTTGCAAGTTTAAAAAAAAAAGATAATCCATAAAATCAGATTTATAATAAATGTTTATTTTTTTTTGGGGGGGGAGAGAAAATGGGGGTAGCTTTAGTGCTGGAAAATCCATATAAAGAAATGAAAAAATGATCGACGACTATGAAAAAAATGGAATGGCCCGCAAAAAAAATAGAGCTTAAATAAATCCCAACCAATATCACGCGATTATGATTCTATATACTTGTTTCGGTTGGGTCATAAGAATAAAATAAAATGATGTTCGGGCCTCCTGGGGAATGGTTCTGTCGCACTGGATTATAAGTATAGCAACACATCTATATCGCATACATTATTTTTTTCAAAAAAAAAAAAAAAAATAACCAAACTATACAAAGTAAGTTTCCATGTTTTTGTGGTGTTACCCAGATGCTGACTTTGTTATATGTCATAAAATTTATTTATTTGACGTTCATGAAGATTAGAAAAGTGGTCAATGAAAAAAAAAACGTTCTTCTAAGAGCCGACGATTATTATCGCGTGTAAAAAAGCTAAGCATTCGATCATCTTATTATATTTCAGTAATTCTTTTTAAGGAATGTTGTACAATGGTATATATAGTAGCAAAAACAAGAAATTGTTTATTAATACCTCTAATGAAAAAAGAAAAACTCCTCTTCCATATTACATTAAATTTAGACTATAAAATCAATTTTTTAAAAAGACGTGACGTAATTTTATAGAAAAAGTGAAACCTTCTATTTTATTCGATAAGAAATAGTTTAAACTTTTTTAACAATGCACCAGTATATACATCAATGATATTAGAGTGAAAAAGAAGAACCTAAAATTCTTTATTTTTATGTTTCTACATTAGTGGTAAACTGATGGTGAGACATTTTTATAAACTATTATATCATCATTTTTCACGATTCAAAAATGACATAAACACATTTTTGTCTTATGTTTCATCACATGTTTAAATAAGTTTATTTTATTAAAAATTACCTTCTACTAAAACAATATAAGCTTTTTTTAATAAGAATTCAATTTGGTACAAGTAATTTTATGCAACGTTACGTTAGAATTCACGTAACATCCACATATATCAAGAAGAATAAAATATACATGTCTCACTAAGAGTATATTTCATGTTTTGCGTATCGATTTTTTTTGGTGTATAGAAACTGTTTTTTATTTTAATTTCAGGAAGGTTCATAGTAGACTTAGTCAAATATATTTATTTACATTTGTATACAATGTATTGTGTTAATGCCACGTGTATTTCTTTTTTTTGAAATCACGTTATTTTTATCTTGTTTTCCATGGTAATACTTCACATAATAACTATCGCCATGGATACCTACTAAGTATGGAGTAAATAATATTAATAGAATAGTGCAAATTATATGATTATAATGCTAGGTAACAACTTCCCTTCTTTTTTTTGACCTTTGTTTCTATGAATTGTTTCGTCTTAAATGGATAGTGTTGAGTTCGATATGATCCTTTTTTATTTATGCCAACATATTTCTCTTTTTTCATGACATCAACTTAATTTCGGTATCAAACAATGCCGAATGGGTAAACTAACATTGTTTACTTTCTCTTCTTCATTCAACCCCCCCCCCAACCTTCGCAAAGAAAAAAAAAACTTTTTTTGCATTTTTAAAAAAAATTGGTCAAACCCCATTTTTTTAGGGGGGGAGGGAAAAGAAAAAAAGGGTAATTATGCATGACAAAATTAGAATCACTATCCTTATCACCCGCCTTTTTTTTAATTTTATTTAAACCATATATATATATGTGTGTGTGTGTGTATCAAAAAGAAACTTTGTAAATAAAAGAAAAACAATATGCTCAAATCCTTAAATCAAGAAAAAAAATTCTCTCCCCCCTCTTTTCATTCCTTCTTTTCCTTCTCTTGGGAAAGAACAAAACAAAATTATGCATTTGGTTCCTATTTTTTATCAAAATTACAACCAATTCAACTTACATACCTTTAATTTTCCCCCCTCCTCTCCCCCCAAAATAAAGTTAACTTACTCCTTTTTTTATATGATATTGCTTAATTTCGATATTTTACTATTCTCAGTGAAAGAAAAAATGTGGGGTAAATAATAATAGCAAAAAAAAGCGCGCGTAATCCACTATTGGTAACTAAGAAGAATCACTTTCCATTCTTGAAAAAAAAGTTGTCGAAAACATCAAAGTGAAAAATACAGCAACATACATCACTATTCTTCTTTTTTATTCAATCTTATAATAAGTTATTATCTATTTTTATGACTATAAAAATAATAATTTTTCTTTCAGAGTCGCAAAAACTTAAATTTTTATATCATAAATGTGACTATATATATTTATGTGATGTATAAACGCATACATGCGTAAATACCCTTTTTTTTCGTTATGAAAAAAAATAACTCGTGTTGTCTAATTAAAACATATTTTATTCTTCTTTACCACCCCTCAATAATTTAATAACAAATTAAGAACAATAACGCCAATGGATTGTCTCTCCCCCATTTTTTATTATATTCTGATGAAACAAACGATCTTCATTTCTTTTTATTTCCGGTATTTAGCTTAAATTTGATTTTTCCGGGGGGGAGAAAAATAATGGAAAAGACAGAGATCAGGAAAGCAGGAAAAAATATGTGCACATATCCATGCTTGAAAAAGAAGGAATGCTAAAAACTATAGTAAGCAATTAATTCTGATAGTTTCTTCTTCAACTTACCAAAAAAAAAAGTTATACAATCGATCGACCAAAATGATATTATTGTTTGTTATTTCTTGGCTCTCGGCGTCATTTCAAGAATATAGTAATTAACTGTAACTTTTTTTTTCCGTAAATCCAAATAATTTTTTTTAAGAAAAAAGCTAGGGGTATTAAGTGATAAGGGTTAAAACAAAAATAAGTTATTAAGGTACTGACTAACAACTTCAAAAACGAGGAGAGGGAAAAAAAGATAGGATAAAAAAGAGGGGAAGAAAAAAGGATGGATGTTAATATAATGTGAATGAACAAGGAAGGATGATGATGTGAGAATAAGAAGTAGGGGATACTCGGTTTTTGTTTTGTTCGCGCGCTCTCGAGGGTTCAGAATAAAAAGGGATCTATTTATTGGGGGTTGAGAAGGAAACAAAGGTAATAACAGTATAATAATACTTTTGTTATATTAATACTACATTTTCACTAAAAAAAACCACTCTTCTCCTAAAAACAAAGAATTATCACCATCATTTTCAATTTAAGACCGGTTCTTTTTTAACGGTGTGCAAAAAAAGCATATTATACCTAAGCTATGTGTACGAATGTATATACATATGTATTGTTTTTTAAGTATTTAGAATTTCAGGGATCTTTAAGCTTCTGAAAAACTGGGAAAAATGTATTGGAAAACCGTTAAAGCGAGAATTTTTTTTTAGTTCATTATTGCTACTACATAGTATCACCCCAGCATTGGATCATTTTTCTCGAACCCCCCGGGATGCATTATCAGCTATAGAACACACACATTTTGCCCCGACTGAAGAAAGAATAATGTATTTTTCAAGTTCCTTTATTGACGATGACAAGGAGATCAACTTTTTTGGGGGGGATAGCCCAAAAAGGAAAAAAAAGAAACGATAGTAAACTTCTTTAATAATACGAATTGATTCAAGAAATTTATAACAAGTCGATTATTAACTACGGTGTTGATATTTAACTATTATTAACTTTATCATAGTATGGATAATAACATGAATGGGAAAAAAATAGTGTTCACAATGTTCAGTTTTAGTTTTTAAAAACAAGTTCAGTAATTGACCCTTTTACAAAAAAAAATGAGATATTGAAAAAAGCAGGTAGGTGTGTATACACAAGTTTTGTTCTTATTCTATACCATTTCAGTGGAATTCGTCCGTTTCAGGCGCAAATATTTAAGATTTTAAGTTTCTTCTTTAGGGGAAGTTATATGTATCACAGTCACTTCTCTTATATACTTTTTTATTTAATCTTTTTTTTTCTATCGTTTTCGAAGTGCATAGTGTTCTTTAAACAATCAGTTATTTACTTTATCATAAATCAATAAGCAACAGGAGAATAACGACATTTGATAGATCGGGATTTTACAAGAAACAAAGAAAATAAGGATTGTATGGAGTTGGTAATTGACTCAGTAAATAGAAAATAATGATCGTATATAATAAATAGACTTAGTATTATATCATTAGTTTATGGGGTGTAATTCATCTACAACCACCAACCGGGAGTTTTTTTTTATTGGGATAGCTTATATATTACATGGAGAAGCAATGAAATATACGTAGATCTGTTTGAAAAGTATATTTTTTGAAAGATAATTAAAAAATTGGTATTATCTAAACACATGCAAAACAGGTAGTTATATATAATTTATTAAAAGATAATGAAATATGGAAAGAAGACTATTATTGTTTAGCCAACCTTAAAAGCACACTGCTCTAATTTTTTTGGGGGGAGAGACGGATTTAATAAAATATGGAGAAAGAAGACAAAAAAAGGAACCGTGTGTATACCATGTTATAATAGGAGAAAAAAAACAAATCACTTTATGGCTCTATACAAAAAAAAACGTAAACTTTACACTAGAATAGAGATTTTTCTCTTTTTACCGTTTTTCATCATGGGATTTTCATTATCTGTTTGTTGGCGCATCCCTTATTTCAGCTTTGCTTGACACCCGTGGATTTTCACAGTGCACAGATTTTTTACACAACTCTTTTCAACTAAAAAAAATGGGATTGAACATAAAGTTAAAAATTAAAATACATCAACCATTAGTATAAGTAAAATATATGTATCTAGTTGTATGATTTATTTTTTTAATGTATTGATATGCTACAATGATGTTAATTATTTACCAGGATGATGATCTATATATTATAATTATACCTCTAATCATAGACATACCCAGGAATAACCAATAGAAAAAAACCGCCAAGTTCTTTACCTGAAATTATGTATTTAAGGGGATAAGAAAAGTGATGAGGGGGGGGACTGTAAAAAGTGTAAAGTGGACCCAAATACAATAAAGAAAAATAACAAGTTTGTTGTTTTTGATTGTTGATCATTTTGAAGATGAACCAACAACAGCAAAAAAAGAAAAAGTTTGTTCCTTTTTTGCTATTCGTTATCAAAACATTATTATTCAAATTATGATTATAGTTTTTACGACTTTTTTTTTAATCATTAGGGTTGTTGTCGTTGTCGTCACCCCCGTTGTAGCCCCGATTAGCATAACCTTTTTGCTCATAATTCTTATAATAATAAAGCATTAATCAATACTATATTAAAGATGCAGATAATAATTTGCTCTAGCATGTATATTATTATTTTTCTATTTGACCAAAAGTATTAGATATCGCCGATACTTGTTGCTTTTATGCACAAATAAGGATTAGTGTAAAAATAGCAAGTAAAAAAGCACAAAACACAGTTAACTGTTGTTGTCTTCAATTTCTAGGTGTTTTTCTAACAATTGGATATGTCGATACTATGGGCCGTAAAAAGAAAAAAGAAAGGACGACATATCTTCTCTAAACTTTTTTGGGATCTTCTCTCTAAATTAAAAGAAAATTGGTCGTCATTGATATATTGTATTGTTGGAAAAACCCCAGTTTATTGGCATTAATAAATAAGAAAAAAAAAGCTTGTTGTTTTTTAAGCCCTTGGTCCATTTTTTAATAATTATCTATAAAGCTTTTTTTTGACGATAAATAATCTGTGATGTTTCATTCATTCTCGGTTAATTCCTCCCCCAAAAAAGAATAACAACGTAATAATACTTTATTAATAATTCAGCATTAATTTTATAGTATTCATATATACTATGGAAACAAATCTTCCGTTATTCTCAATTGAAAGGAATTTATTATATAACTTGCTGTTGTTACCAATACTCTATTACTGATAATAAATACGCAAGTCTTCTTGATTTAGTACATTCTTTATTAAGCAAATCAGCAACAATAACAATAACAATATTGTTCTTGGTAATTAGCTGAATAACCAACAAATCACTATTAACTTTCCCAGGAATGCACTTGTAAAAGATCGGAAACAAATAGAAACTTAATATTATTATCATTTTTTAAATATAATGTGATCTAAAGCAAATTTGTTACTAAACAATAAAAATCAATTACAACTCTCACAAAATAAGAGGGAAAAAAAAGGTCTTCCCTCCCTCATTCAAAAAAAAAAAAAAAAAAAAAAAAAAAAAAACTTCAAAGGTTCTAAAAACCTATTGAGGAATGGTGAATGACGAAGAGAATAAATTCTGTTACTTTTTTTTGGTCAACTGGCGTTTAATAATCGTGTTATACGTCCTAAACATTTTGCTTTTCCCTCCATAAACAAAATCTGTGCTCCATTACAAATATACTTGGGCTCATTCATGAAACGCAAAATACAGCGACCTTCACTACCAGAGACAATTATTCGGTTGTCTCCATTACCGCTGTGATTGTTGGAGCTTTGAGTCGTTAGATACTCTTCTTTCTTATAGATTGTTGATGATAAAGATCTTTCTGACGCCGATGATGTTGATATTGATGTGGATAATGAAGATGAGGAGATTTCGTGGCCGATTTTATTGCTAGATAATATAGAAATAATACGTGCACGTTGTCGTACTGATCCAGAATGAACCATACCACACGTGCCAGTAGTAACCCCGGTAGGATGGTATAAAACAATCAAATCTGCCTCAAATTCATAATAACTTGTTGGTATATCTGTACCAAGTAATACCATTCCACGTTGTATCCGGAAATCACGGTTATCAATATCTGTAGATCGAATGGCGAGTGTTGCTGCTTCCCCACAATGCACATAATGCGTCGGTACTCGATGTCGATGTATTGACTCAACAGTGACTTTGATAAAGGTTCCAGTATTATCAGGTCCAAGATGATATGTTCGTCGTATTGCATCCTCGCGAATATTAATTCTACCACGTCGTAAAACCCCTCCTACCACAGGTCCAATATCTGAAAAAAGCAATTATATACAGATTTTTTTTAGTAACAAGACTATATATCACTTCCTTTATCAGTTTCTCTCCTTTCAATATAAACTGTGTATATAAATATATACCTGATAATGAATACACTTCCTCCACTTGAAATTCTACTGGCTCCTCTAGAAGAGCATCATAGTGCTGTGTGGGTTTAGGTAAAAAGTTGAAAAATCGCTCAAGTAAATCAATATTGGTTCCCGTGACATTCGAAGCCAAAAAAATAGGTATCTCAGGCCCACCTCTTGCTAAATGAGAAGCACACGATCCAAAATCATTTTCACCACGAACAATTACTGGTACCTTGTTCATACCAGGTGCTCTAAGCAACTGAACTAACGAATTCAATGAACGTTTTAGTTGATCACGTGAAGCCACATCCACTTTGGTAACAATCACAAACACAGGGATGTCTAACATGACTGCTAATGATAAATGCTCACGAGCCATTTCCGACGTTCCATTCATAGTCGCTGATAAGACTAGAGCTGCATAATCTGGGGAATAACCTGTCATACCAGAGATCGTCGTACGTAAATATTTGGCATGGCCACATAAATCCAAAAATGTTATAACTTTGGTGCTCACTTCACAAATTTGTTCCCACGTGCTGATATTAGTAGTGGCATAGTTTATCAGTTTTCCTTCAGAATCATAACCAATAATTTCGTGGGATATGGAGGATGTTCGACCTGATTCAATTTCATGTCTATGGCGAGCACAACTAAGTCGAGCCCTTCCACGTCCATTATCTTGAACACCATGAGTGATGTAACCTAGCAACGTGGATTTGCCTTCACCATGACCACCAAGCATAGCTATTCGAATATCGGTAAACTGCTGTTGCTGATCTTTTGGGCGTTTACGTATTAATGCTTCTAATACTTTAAATGATTTTTGAGCTTCTTGTCGACCAAATTGATCCATTGTAAGCTCTCTAAGAATCAATACGTCGGCATTCAATGCGTTTGCCATTTGTCGTAACGTATTCATAGATGCTGACATCTCTTCTGCAGATAACCCTAGATATAAATAAAATCATGAAATTTATCGTTGCAGTTTAATAATATAGTGTGTCAATTGATCCAATTATAAAAAGGTTCAAATAGTATTATAAACGAATCTGTAAAATGTGTATATACAATACCCACTAAAGTACCGTCATCATCAACACCAAGTTCATACATTGCTTCTCCGTCTCCTTCCGATAATCTGATATTACAAGACATACACATATTTTATTAAAAAACTCCTCCAGACTCTTAGTCACAGTCCAATACAATAATAATCATAATATTTTATATATACCTCCATTTCATTTGTGTTATTAAATGATCTAGTCGTTCTATGGATGGATCCACTAATTTCAACTGTTTTTGAAAGGATTCTTTGGTCACTTAAAATGAAAAACAAAAACAAATCAAATAACTTATTAAAAAAAAGTTTCAGGAACTTACTTTGTATTCAACATTACCAGCGTCATCAATTTCTGGTGGAAGAGAATCTTTCAAGCCTTGTAATTGATTCCAAGGGGATGAAGAGTATTGTGTTTCATTCTGCATGGTTTATAAAGATAGTTTATATAACACGAATCAAAAGAAAGGGGAAAAAATAGTAATGTCTTGTTTTCTGTCGCATATACAGTTTTTTTCTATCTTTCAAATTAAAGTTTTACAAAAAAAAAATAACTCTTTTTAAGTAGAAAACAAAACCATTTTTTTTTGGGAATGTGGTCAATGTGAGTCAAAACTAATCATGAGGGTGCCCCGGTATAAAAAAAAAGTTACGCAGCATAATCGAAATGGAGAAAAGTCTATCTTTTTAGTTTACATGACTTTTTATGGCATCGATGTTTTTACTGCGACTAGTAGGTCAAGGAAAACCCTTATCTATTTACTAGAATTAAATAGAAGAGAGACGAGGTTAATGAAAAAGATTTATTATAATGTTTCTCCAAATTATTAATAAAACAATAAATTCTTTTTCATTTTTTTTTCATTGTAGGCTGTTAAAGTACATCAGTTTAGCCATATGTTATTATAATCGATTATTGATAAGCTGTATCATTGAAAAACTATTAACTGTCATATTGAGTATTATGGTCTGTAATTAGTACACTTTATTCTTACTGATAAGTGTACGTATATTATTATATTCAAACATGGTACCGTACCATCGTTTTAACATAGAAATGAAAAGAATACACTAAAACTAAAATACATATGCTGTAGCATTATTCTCTCTCTCTCTCTCTCTCTCTCTCTCTCTCTCTCTCTCTCTGATTTCTAATACTATTTTCGAATATTTAATACTCAATCTACCAAATTAAAACACATGTGTAAAAAAACCATTATCAACTCAAGAAAAGCAAACAATTGTGCAAGATTAGGATGTTTGACTTTACCACTGAATTCTAATAGAATCGATATACTAATACCAAGAAGCATTGCTTATTTAACTGTCGTTCATTATTTATTACAAAAGTAATGTAAATAATAGATTATTAAATAGTTGTAGTATTATATAACTATTTTTTTTTCGTTGTTCAATCCAATAGACGAAATAAAAGCGAATTCGAATGGCTTGTCATAGTACCACATACATTTATTACAACAAAAATTAACCCAGAACTTTTTTTATAATATATATATATATCTATATCAAAACAAATATCTATAAAATAAAATTTTATTCATTTACAAGAAGTGTATTAAAGAAGTCCTTTCTTTTAGGGTTTTTTACCACAAGTTGATTCTCTAACTTATAGTAAGTTGGGTAGCCGACAAATTCTCCTAAATTACCTCTTTTAGAAAAATTAGGAAGTAACATATTGGGCGTTTGCTCCCTCAACCCTTCTTATTTCTTGGAAGGAATTTTGAGGTATATAGTCTCGCTTAAGATCGCTTTCAAGAATAACATTTTTTCGTTGTTCGAGTTAACTCATTGTTGATGTTCTTATTGTATACTCATGCTATACTTCATACAAGATCATCGATATCAAAGTCGAACGACATTTATTTTCAGTTTCAGTTTCAATTTTAAGTAAATGAATAAAAGCAAAATACTGCAATAGTAAAAATAGCTAATCATAAAAATATATAAAAATATATAAAAATCTGATGTCTAAAGTAATTATATTCTGTTTATGGTATAATATATGCATATACTATATGGATAGTCTTTTTTTTGCATTCTGTTTTAAGAGGAAAGCCACGCAACACATAGAAGTTACAAACTGTTATTTTTTATTTTTGAAACCAGCTACAATAAAATATGTTTCTCGGTAAAACTTATTGAATCAGACGTAAGTTTGTGGATCGTACTAGAGAAAATAACAACAGAAAAGCTATTTTATATTACTTCATGTGACAAAGATTCTCATACTTTTTATAACTATCAAATATCTACAAGCTATCCTTCCCTTCCCAAAAGAAAAAGCTATAAATGTTAAAATATGTAGAAACTCATAATTACATTAAACTATTATTAATACTTTTGCTCTCTGATTACACTGATTCTTCGTTTACATTTTAATTATTCTCCATAGCATTTTTTCTCCTTTAAGAACATTCTAGTTATATATCTGAATCAGCCCTATTCAACATTTCCTTGTATCTCTGAATCTAATACCAGGAAAACCTTCATAATACACATGCTATTAAAGTGAAACCAAACAAATGTCCATTTATACTCACTTTAAACTATCCCAAAATTTGATCATGATCCATGCTATAGTATTATGAACTTTCAAAAAAAAAAACTCTTTTAGTTGTTTATCCTCTCATATCCTTTTCTTGGATGAATTTTAACTATTCACTTGGTATTTCCTCTTGATTATTCGATAAAGCGCATATGAGCCGGCTCTTAATCTTTTTGCAACAATTTCAACTGACAGTTAATTATAATGTGAAATCATAATTTACATTGTATCGATTGATCATTTCGCATCTACTAGTTCTCTCATCCGCTTTAATTCTTCGCATCTTCAGTGTACCAGTGATACTATATAGTTTTTTTTCGTCCCTAGTTTCCTCTACAATCACTATAACGTACTCCTTTGAACCCTCATTGAAGTCAAACGTTGTTGAGTTCAAACTCATGACTGATAAAATATCATTTCGAGTTCTATAGAAAAAAAAATAAGTTCACCAATAGGTAATAATATAAAATTTGAACAAGAAAGATAAATGAAGAAATTAATTATTAATAATAACTCTTTTGTTATCCAAGTAACGAAACAAAAAAAAATTACGTGAGCGAGTTAGTAATTCAATTTCCATATAGGAATTTGTAATTCACAGCAGGGGCTTACAGATGTTCCAGATGATTCCAGTTTCCGCTGGCTTCATCGGACCAACTCCCGAATCTTCTGGTACTTCTTGCTGTCATTACCAATGAAATAGGTAATACAATGGTTACGGTTTACAAATATGTATAAATACAGTCTAATTTTGACAGGTTCTTTTTTTTTAACATTATCTTTTTTACTCTACACTTTTCACCCAACAATACCAAAGAACACTTCACTTTTTTTTTTCTAAAAAACTAGCTCTTATCATTACTATGGAAATTCACTTCCCTACTTTTACTATTGCCCAACATCACCAACAACCCACCATTGAACCCTTTGGCTTTTTGGTCGATGATTTTTCATCTCCTTTTATTCAACAACATCCTCATCATACCTCTTCCCCTTTTTCCATGTATCACCATCAACACCGTCAACCTCAATATTATCACAATGACGATGATGAAGACGTTGAATTAGTTATATTCAAGAATGGTTCCTTGTATAATCGTCCACTTCAACAAGAACGCAGCCAGCGTCGTCGTCGTCAGCAACTTTATCAGCAACAACAACTACAAGCTCAAGAATCAAGGCGACAACGCTCTCTTCAACAAGTAGAACAGGCACTTAAATACCAGTATTTACAAGAGCTTGTTGAAAAAGAACAATTGGAACGCCAAAGACAACGATTGCAACAAAAAGTTTTATTAGAACGTCAACAAGAGCAATTGCGTCAACAACGTCAACAAGAATTATTGCGCCGTCAGCAAGAAGAGCAACGTAAGCAAGATCAAATACGTCGTCAGCAGGAGTTTTTGTTATATCGTCAACAACAGCAACAACAACAACGTCTTCGTCAACAACAAGAAGCTGAATTGTACCGTCGTCAATTAATTGAAGAACTAATTGATCGAGAGCAAAAACGTCCAAGAATCGATCATCAACAGCAACATCCCTTGTTTACATTTTTGTTTGGTAACGATGATAGTGATATTGAAATGGATGAGGAAAAGCAAGAACCATTATCTGAACAAGAACAATCACACACAGCATCAGTTTCTCGTACTATTCCAATTCAAGGTCCTGCTGAAGACTCTGGCTCAAACTTGGTTCGAATTCAACAAGAGATTCAATCCGACGAAGAATTTGGTGAAGTTCATGGATCCCCTGATACCGAAGAAGAAAAAGAACATGAAATGGAAATTGAAATACAACAAGAACAAGATGATGAACAACAAGAAGATCAACAATCCGATAATGAATCTCATCCTTATGCAATTGCTTTTCTTTTCGACAATGATGACGAAAGCAATTCATCACCTATTGCCTCAGTACCTAAACCATCATCATCATCATCATTCAAGGACCGTACTACTAAACAACCCAGCAACAATGAAGAAGATATGTGGGAACATGTTTCAACGGAGGATAATGATAATGACCTTGTAAACAAATTTTTACAACTTGAAATTTTGGGTGAGCAATTGAAAGAATTGGATGAAAAACAAGAATCAACTATTCCCAAGACCAAGCTACAATTTATTGAGCACCGTGACGACGAAAATGATCAACGACAATTTGATGACAATAGCAGTATTAAGAGCGGACAAATAACGGCTAGTAGTCCTGATAATCGACAATTTCTTGGTTTGGAAGATGAAGTGATGCGAGTGATGTTACAAATTGATGCAATCGAATCCAATGGTAACAAGTCTATTCGAAAAGAACGCAAGGCACTTATTCGTAAAGCTGAACGATTATTAGCAAAGATGGATGAACATAAACAAAACGAATGGGAACGGATATCTGTTAGCTCTGCTTCCTCCTCCTCTTCTTCTTCTTCTCCCTCCTCCCCTTCAGTATAACATTTTATATAATTCGATCATTCTTTTCCATTTATTTTTACAATTCATTTTTCCTTCTTCAGTTTTCCTTTAAATAACATTTCTTATTATCATTCATCGTGTAATATAAATATCAATCTCATTTCGATTCATAACCTTTTTTAATAAAATAAATTAATACAATAAATATCCTCTCGAAAAAAAAAAGTAAAAATAGTAAAAAATTATTACGGTTTCATATACAATTTTTTTTTATTTGTTGATTATTATATTTCTGTGTTTGTGTGAAAAATGTTTGATGTACAATCTGTTTGGTATACATTTAAAAATTTATAATAATAAAAAGGAAGAAGGGGGAAAAGAGAGACAGAGAAAAAAACTTATACAAATTATTTAAAAAAAAAAAAAAAAAAAGAACTTGAAGGGATGTGTGTGTGTGTGTGTGTGTGTTGTGTTGTGTTGTGTTTTCTATACATTTTTTATATATTATTTATAATGCGGTATTGGTTGTTGATGATGTTTTATTAAATTAACGTCGTGACTTATTACCGTTAGACGAGTTATTATTAGTATTGTTATTATTGCTGTTATTATGTTTCCGTCGATTCCGTCCACCACTACCACTACTACTACTTCCACCACCACCATTATTGGATGATGTTTTTGAAGATCGATGTCTACTTCGATATTGTTTTTGTTGTTGTGGAGGTTTTTGGTGATGATGTACATTAGAAGGAGAAGGAGAACTAGAAGAAGGTTTAGGTACACGTTCTTCTTGTCGATGTTGTTCTTTAAGTACATCCGCCATTGTTTTCTTTGGCGCATCATGTTTTACAGTAGACCATCGGCGACGTCGATTATTATTTTGATGTTGACCTTGTTTTTGACGTGATAATTCTAGTGTAGCAGAAGAAGTGGGTGAAATAGTTGGCCAATCAATACTTGATTGACGAGACGTTCTTCTTCTATTATTATTATTATTATTATTCGTCTTACTACTTGTTGTACTATTCCTTCGATGATGATGATAATCTGTTGAATCATTTCTTGATCTTGGTCGTTGTGATTGTGGTGGTAATGGAGGTTTACTGGAATATCGTGCAAGTATACTGTCCACAGTACGATTATGATGATCGCTTCCATTATTATTAGTATTCATAGCTGTTGATTTTTTGTTATTAGGCTGTTGAAGTGTACTAACATAAGAAGATGATGTAGGTGGTGGCAAAGCAATGGTAATAGCAATAGGTGGACCCATCCCATGTGCAGGTGCAGGAGCTGTACAGCATGTTAGTGGATGGCTGCTATGACGCATGTTACGAACTCCTCCTTGGTATCCATTACTACCAGTTGTAGGTACAACAGGCGGTGAGTAGGTTGATGATGAGGCGGAATTGAAACGTGGTCGAAATGCACCTGGAGAATCAATTGGTATGGGTTGTAAGTAAGGTGAATGATGATTTGAAGAAGGTGAGGAGGTTACGGATGATGAATGAATAAAAATGTTTTCTGACGATCGATGATGGTCATGTGGATGATGTAATGGTGAGTCAATTGCGGTTGTGGTGGTGGTGGTGGTAGTTGTATGTGGATGAACTGGCAATACAACGGATGGTAATGGTGTTGGGGAAGGAAGTGATTGAAGCATAGGGTGTGTAGATCTTCGTGCATTGTTATGTATCATATGAGGCGGTGGTGGTGATAACGCATGACTCCTCTTACTACTATTAGATGGATCTAATAATTTATGTTGTTGCTTTACTGGTAATCCCTCAGTAGATAATGACGACGGTATAGTGGATGATATTGATGACCTTAATGAAGACATTGTTATTGTTGGTACATAAGGCTCAAATACAAGATCCAACGATGCTCCTGCTGCTAATAGATGACAAGCACGACGAAACTCGACTAATAAACCTTGAACAGATGCTTGATCTGCTGAATTGCCCAAATTCCGCGAAACATTGAATGGTTCTTCAACACATAAACTGAATTTATTTCGTCCCACATGCCATCCTTTTTCTTCCTTGGTTAAATAGCGTCCATGTCGAATGGATACAACTTGTTCCTCATAATCAAATTCGTGGGCATAGCGTCTGAAAAATGCAAATAATAATCCTCCTAAACTTTCGCGATTGGAATTTCCAAAACCTTGTAACCTATCCACATCCATACAAAATGATGAACCGACATCATTATCGTCATTATTCTCATCGTTATCATTATTGTTGATTTTTTCTGATTTTGATAGTTGATGCAATACAGGTAAAATAGGTGGCTCTCGCATTTGTAAAAAATTGATTGCCATACACGTCCACGTGTATGTTGACAAAGTACCTCCATTTGCTATACGTATAAGATGAAAAAAAAAAGTATGTATATTTGTCAGTTTACTATATCCGTCATTATATAATCTAGTTCATTTTCTTGTCAATAATCATTATTATTACCTGCATCATTTAATCTACGTTGTTTGGTCCAATGTTTAATGATCATAATGAATGGTCGTACACGCGGATCAAGTGCAACATAAGTTTTAATCATTTTAGTATTTTGTAGTGCAAGTGTATTATTGACATTGATGTCACATGCTAATCCTCTAAATATTAAGAAAAAAATAAAATTATTATTATTTTTGTTAATTAACAAACAGAAAAAAAAAAGTTATTGTTCTCCTCTCCCCCTTAAGTATTCATCCCATCTCAGGTAAACAAACAAACAGAAAAATATATAAAAAGTTGTAACTTACGATTCTGGGTCAGATAAACGTACAATAGGTACCTTAGCACGGGGAACACATACCACGTGTTGCATACTGCCTATTAAAAAAAAAGAGAGGTATTATTACAATTAATTCTAATTTAGTAAAGAATATTTTTGTTTCACGCATTATTAAACTTATTTTTCAGCCCCCCCTTAAATAAAAATTAAACTTACATCGTTTAAACATCTTTGCAAGAATTCTAACGTTACGCAGACCATTCCAAGGTGTGGTAATACATAAATCGACATCGGATTGGCTAGTACCAAGGTCATTTACTGATGATCTAATATAATAAGAAATAACAATAGCAATTATTTATTTAGTGAATAAAACTCAATAAATGATAATCCCTTATTACTGTTATTGTTATTGAGAATTTTTTATTTTACCCAAATAAATGAACTCGAATATCTTTATTTATCCACTCGGTATTTAGTAATCGTTCAATTTTTCGTACAAGTCCCATACGACGATCGTAACTTTCTCGTGTAGGTAATAATTCCTAATAATTTTAGAACAAATAATGAATAAGTCATATGATCTCCTTCTTTCTCTTTGCTCATTCTTTCCCGAGCATATAGACGTGGTTTTATTTTTCATTTTTTTTTTTTGCTGTTTTGCTCTGTGTTACATACTTCAAATAAAGAAAGCAACTCTACACTTAAGTTATCTTCAAATATTCGATCCAATGTGATGGCTGTTGTTGTCATGTCAGAATGAGTTTGCAATGGTGATGAACAACAATTCGTTTCATTTAATTCTTCTTTGGATTCAGATGATGGATATTGTTGTGTTGTGCAAAAGGAATCACAAGAATCGGCCGACAAGGTATCTGTATTATGACTGAGCGTATCCGAACTATTATCATTATAGTCGTCAGATTGTGGCGATGAGGTCGAACTGGTTGTTGGGCAACGTATCATTGTCGCGTTTTCTTCGTCTTCTCCTTCATGTTCAGCAATAACTTGTTTGAATGGTGGCTGTTGTTGTTTTTCGTTGTCAATATTTTCAAAGTGGTTGTCATGACCAATACTATTATTATCGTTGTCCGTAGCTGTGGTTACTATTGTTGTTGTTATGTTACCTGTCATGTTGGGTATTGTGCCATTGCTTAGTCGAGAAGACAATGGGGATGCCGGCATCCTTTTACACAAATGGTATTGGAATTGTGGGAGTGGGGTAGTTATTTTGTTAAAGTTTTTTAAGCTTTTTTTTTAAAAATAAGGAAAAAAAAAAAAAAAAGAAAGTGATTAAAATATATAGTTTTTGAGGAGAAAACTTCTTTTTTCGTGTCGGTAAAAAAAAAAAATAATAATAATATCAGGTTCCGCGTTTTTATTTTGACTTTGTTTTTGTTTCCTGTAATATTTTTTTTTTTTTTTGCTCTTCAGGAACAACAAAAACCTCTATAGAAATATGTATGGTTATATATAATACTAATTGTGTTTTAAAAAAAAAAAGAAAGAATGATATGGAAGAAAAGAAAAGAACAAAAGAAGTAATAAGAATAATAATAAAAAACAATAAAATGCAAGGTGATGCAAACTATGCACGTTATACAAAAAAAGAAATTGAATTTTCTATTTTAACGGATTCGCTTGATCGGGTAATAAGTTGTTTAATAATAATAAAAAACTAATATATTTGATCGTTTTACTGCTTTTGTTTTTTATACTAGCAACAATTGTTTCATTTCATCAATAACTTTTTGTGATACTTTTTCTTGTAATTTTTTGCAATTCAATTTATCCATTAATGAGGAACCCCAACGATCGAATAAATCAATGTTAATATCTGGTTGCTCCAAAAGATATTTCAACATAGTCACACGACCATGTAAAATAGCCACATCCACTGCACGTAATTCTTCCACAGGATCCATACAGTTGACTTTCCAACCAGCTTCAATACTGATTTTAACAAATTTCATATCCCCCTCTGCAATAGCTCTCAGCCACAGTAATCCTAAATCTCTACGCTCCGTTTCGACCAAATGCGCCCCTGCAGAACGTAGCATAGAGACAACTTTGCCACGCTTTTCTGCCACTGCAACAAATAAGGGCGTATGACCTAATCGATCACGTATATGGATCGATGCCCCGTGTAATAATAAAAATTCAACAATCTCTTCATGACCTTCTCGACAGGCTACATGTAATGGGCTTCGACCTTCATAATCCACACAATTCAGATTCACCAAATCGTATAATTGTTTGATTCCTTCCAAATCATTACTAATGGCTGCAGAGCATAATAAAAAGGGTAATAATGCCCTTTCAGCCATAAACCGTTCGTCAGTTGGTATCACTGTTTGTTCCTCTTCTTCAGATGAATCATCATCTGGTAATAATAC
Source organism: Circinella minor (assembly GCA_016758965.1). Lineage (NCBI taxonomy): Eukaryota > Fungi > Mucoromycota > Mucoromycetes > Mucorales > Lichtheimiaceae > Circinella > Circinella minor. The sequence goes on along the minus strand of JAEPRB010000124.1, from coordinate 13,278 downwards.
GGACTTTTGATTCTTGCTGTCACCATTCGTATCAAAGATGTGAGCATTGTGGGACTTTTTACCATAGGCAGTCAAAAGATCAATCAAAATATGTGCTCGATTATTCATGGCACTAAATTTTTGGTGTTCCGCAACCATCGTTAATTCTCCACGAATACTTTGTGCCATCAATCGACGTACAGTATCGGGATTAGAGGACTTTTTACCCAACAAATAAGAAAGTTTGGCCAAGGCACACTCAGGGGTCATATCAGCACCTGCTACAACACCAACAGCAGCTAATTGTCGTCCAGTAGCATAAGAATCAGTGACAACACCCTTACGACATTGTGTACAATTGACAATAACAACACCACGATCACTTGCTTCTTTCAGTGCATCCAATAAATCGGCCCGAGCCGGAGCATTACCAGCACCATAGGTTTCCAAGACAACACCTTGAATAGGTGGAGCTAAAAATGCACGGACTGTACTTTCGTTGATACCTGGAAATAATCGTAATGTGGCAACATTATGATTTAAAGTCTTGTGGGAACGGAATTTGGCAATTTTGGTAGGACGGAGCACAAGTGGCCATTTGACATCTAAATGTTGTGTTTTTTCATTATGATAAAAAAAAAAAATCAAACAAACAGATGAATAGATAAATTTAGAATTTTAAGCTTAAAACAACAAAAGTACACAACTTTACTCCGTAGTTTCTCTACTTTTTTATCCGATAATTGAAAATAGATATACTAACGAATATCAATGCCCAATTCCACAAGTGCTGGTAAATTTGGAGAATCAAATGCATCAAAATCTACAGCGCTAACTTTACTAGTTCGATTACCACGGTATAATTTTTGATTAAAATAAAGACATACTTCAGGAATCAAAAAATGGCCTGCAATTGTAAGTGAATCCAAAAGATTATCCACAGCATCATTTCGTACTTCAGTTAACGGAACTTGAGATCCAGTAATGATCACTGTCTTGCTATAAATATAAATTGACAAGATAGATTATTAGATCATTTGTAACCATCGTCTTTTTCATTATACATTAGAATACTGGTATCTTTTTTTTTTTTTTTTTTTTTTGGTGATGTAATTTTTTACCCGAGACTTTCTAATAAAAAGCTAAGTGCACTAGCTGTGTAAGCCATAGTATCGGTTCCGTGAAGTACAATAAATGCATCAAAATATTCATAATTGGCCTCAATATCACAAGCAATGCGTACCCAATCTATATTAATATTATTAGATTTTTAAAATGATAATTAATAATTACATGTTAATATGAAATTCTTACGTACCATCCATCGTCATATTACAAGAATCTAATAATGGATCATATTCAAGAATTGAATACCTTCATTATTAAATATCAATAACTGTATTAGAATTCGTTACAACGGACTAAAAAAAAAATAAAGTTTTTTTTTTTTTTTTGTTTCATCATATAAATATAGACACTTTACCTGATCCGTTTACCATATAAACTGACAGGTGTGATTAAGCTAGGCATTTCATGAAGACCGATCTCTTTCCCAGCTGTAGTACGAACGGTATTGGTAACTGAACCGAAACGCCGCTCTTCTTCAGTCGGAGATGGTGCACGGGGATGCATGGGATCATGAAACCTTTCTACTTTAGCAAGTGTCTTTGCAAAATAGTTTGGCAGCTGGTAATAAGTGGGAAATTAATTGTAATTTTTTTTTTTAGTAAGTGCTATGTAGATGTGAATATATATATAAAAAAAAAAAGATGATAACAATTGATAATATTAATATATAACAGCACATATAGTTAAATATATATACTTACGGGAATATAACCATGTTCTGTAGTATGCTTCATACCAATTGTACCTCCTGTATAAATTACAAGAACTCGGGAAAAATCTAAAATAAAAAAGATAACATTTATTTATAAAAAAAAAAATCACTGTCTTTTTTTTTTTTTTTTTTTTTTTCAAAATAATAACGCGACATTTTACCTGGTGCCACCATTTCGTTACGATCAGCATGAAGCTGATGTGCAACTGCTGCACTATTATAAATTACACTATGACCTTTGGATTCTTGTTCCATTTCGTTGTTTCCAAAGGTGTTGAAATAATAAAAGAAAAAGAAAAAGAAAAGAAAAGAAAAGAAGAGAAGAGAGATTATATTAACTGTATATATATATTATGTTGGATTTACAAGATAGGAAAGGGACTCCGTTATTTTCTCACGATATTGACCATTCATTTCCTGCCAAAAAAAAAAAAAAAAAAAAAAAAAAAAAGATGGCTATGCATAATTCCCCTTATTTCGCCCTTTTATTATTTTTATTCCATATTAGAAAGAGTTATAATCATTCAATTGGTTATTTATAAAAAGAGTACCTTTTTTTAAATTAATAATAGAAAGGATGGAATTCTTATAATAATAACAATGAACAAGCGATAACAAATACAATAACAACAATAACAATTATAATAATGATTCTAGAGAAGATACGTTAAACACTACTGAAAAGAGTACTAATTGTATCTAATATTGCCATATCTGATCATCGGCAAAGAATTATTATATTTTTGAACAACAACTATTAAGATAATATTAATATGTTACTTGATAACTTGATCATTTTTTATTATAATGAATACATTATAAATTATGACATGATGTTGTACACATTTATGGGCTGCAACCTTGATTTATGAGCGATTGTTTTTTATTGATAATCATATGAGTATGTACTCTATTGATATATTTATGATCGATAGCCTATCTCTAGTTCCTATTTTAGTTAAATATCTCTTTATAGCAATAACTGATAATACACTTAAAAAAGGAATGATTAACAGCTAGTTTTGGTCACACAGGCATTCTCTCTCTCTCTCTCTCTCTCTCCCGCTGATATCAATTTATGTTTGGTTCAATAATAGTTAATTCTAATGGCATCTTAAAAAACGTTTGAAAAGCAGACTAATATTGTTTATTTCTTCTGTTATATTATTCCGTATTTTATTACTATGTAACAACGAGCTGTGAAAGCACGTGACGTAAAACAGAATAAAACAGAACAAAAAGTTAGTTCTCCAATTTTCGTATTTTTGGCCGTTGTGGCCTGTGTTATAAATATAAAGAGCTTTGTATCAGCCATTCGGTACACTGTTAAATTCATAGCTACTAAATAAAATTAATTATTCAAGATAAAGAATATATCCTTTTTTTTTATTTGGTCAAAATTGAATGGATTTGACCGCTGTGTACAGTGCCTACATTTGCCCTGTTTTTTTTGGGGGGGGTCCAGCTAACAGCCTACACTTATTTGATTACACGAACTGTTCAAATTGTTATTAAATAGGTGTTTAAACAAACAAACAACATATAAATAACTTCTGTTAAGGTAATGGAGATATGAACCATCTTGAAAGAAAAAATAGTAACTTTTGCTACCAATCACGTTAAAAGGTTTTTTTTTTTTTTTACCCAACAAAATAAAGTTATTGTGCAACACTTGAAAAGGAGGGGTCCGTGCGTTTGTCAGCCTTATTATACTATTTATTCCTAGTAGCAGTAATTTAATGTTTCTTTTGTGAAGCAAATTATTCAAACTTCGCATCCCTAAACGAGCGTTAAAAATCGAGTCAAGATTAAATTTAGATGATTTACCTTCAATGTAGATTCTTTTTACGAAAGAAACGCTTTGAAATATAAAATATAAAGAGCAACAAAGTATATGCTCTTTTGCTAATGTGTATGTGTGCGACATAATAAACACCATTTATATAATGTTCTAAGAATAACGATTTCTTCATACAAGTATAAACTTTACACATTCCATCCCCTTTTTAATCCACATTGAAAAGTCTCCAGTAAGCTTTATTTGTTATATTATAATACTGTTTAAAATATACACTAAGAATAACATATGAAAGACTTTTACATACTTTATATAGTACAGAATATGAAAAAAGAAACTTGTGATTTCAAAGACAACGATTTGATTTTGCTTCTTCTTTAATATTCTATTCGTTCCTCAACATAATAAATAATGCCTCTTCAACGACTTCTAGTATTCCTATTTGCTGATACATAATATATATAAGTTAAATAAATGGTATATCATTCCTCCTTCCTATCCTTTGATTATTATTATTATTATTTTTGAATTATTCAATAACAAGAAAATGAACTACCTGATAATTTGATATAAAAAAAACTTGTTTGTTTTGTTCTTTGTTATCAATAAACTGATATATTACACATACATACGGTATAAAGGTATACCAGTGAACCCCTTTAAAAAGCGTGTCGTCTTTTAAAGGTATCAAGAAAGTTAAAATCGATATATATGTCTTGTTGTTATTTTTATCGTATCCTTCTTGCACGTCGATGTTTTCCTTTTTCAAATGCTAATTTTGAAAACCTTAATATTGATCCTTGAGATATACCAAGTTGACTAACAACTGCACTATCATTTAAAAGTCGTTGTCCATTAAATAAGAGACAATGGGATTGCCAAATATATTTCCTTATAAAATAAAATAACCAAAAATATATTTTTTTGTAAGTTCAAAATTGTTTAAATTTTAAATAGAAAAGTTATTATTATTATTATTATTATTTACCAGCTAATCTTTCTACTTGTATTATTAGTATGACTTAATGTGGTTTGAATCAATCGTTTAATGTCGCGTACAGAAGTTCCTTGACTTACTACAAAGGCTTTTTTTTAAAAAAAAAAAAAAATAATGATAATAACGTTACATTTTTAGTTTTTGTTCCTTTTTGTTAACACTAATATAAAGATAAAGGGAAACTTACATAAAGATTTCAATGGACCACGATCAATGGTTATACGATAAGCATGTCCTTTTTCAATATCAATGAGTGTATTCACTTGTTCAATAGTAGTTGAAGTCGTAATGTCAGAAAGTAATTCATCTTTTAATAATGTTTCTAATTTTTTTTTAAGTTGTTGTTCAAATGCGTTGTCTTTATCTTTTTCTGTCATATTTTCATTATTCTGTTGAGGGGGAAGGAGTTAGGGTGTCACCAAAAAAAAAAAGAGAGAAGAAATAATAAAATGCAATTTTCGTGACGTTGCATAAGACACGACCTTCTGAAAGAAACTTTAATCAATTCTTTACCGTTTTCCCTCTTCAACACTCACCAAACCCCCCCCCATAATACAAAGGTTGTTTAAAAGAACAACAATTCAGTTGTTTTTTTTTCACCTATAACACTCGTAAATACCCCTCCCCCACTCGACCTTTTTTTTTTCCAATCAACCTTGTACTTTTTTTTTCTATTTTTTTTTTCTGTATAAAGTTTTTTTTTTTTTATGAACACGAAATTAATAATGACACAACAACAACAACAAACAAGAGTCATCCCTCTTACATGTTCAGGACATACACGACCTGTTGTTGATCTACAATTCTCAACAATGACCTCCGAAAATAAATATTACTTGATTTCTGCATGCAAAGGTATATATATATATATATAGTAATAAGTTATTTAAATAGAGAATTCAATCAATTGTTTATGTGTACCGAGTTGAGTGGGGTTCTTTTTGACGCGTGTGAAAATTCTAACTATATAAATAGAAGGGAAAAGAAAGGTTTGATTTACAGGGATACATAAAAAAAAAACTGCTCATATTTTAAATATATATCAACCCTCTCAACTCATGAAAATATTAAAAAAAAAAAAAAAACTTTAAATATGTAGATGGTAATCCAATGCTTAGAGAAGGTCAAACAGGTGATTGGATTGGGACATTTTTAGGCCACAAAGGAGCCGTTTGGAGTGCCCGACTTTCTAAAGAAGCACATCGAGCAGTAACTGGATCAGCTGATTTTACTGCTAAAGTCTGGGACACATTCACAGGTCAAGAATTACATTCATTTGCACATCAACATATTGTACGTGCTGTTAATTTTAGTCCCGATGGTACTAAAATTGCAACAGGTGGACAAGAAAAGAAATTACGTATCTTTGATTTATATCGACCAGATGCTGAACCTATTGGAATAGATGATCATTCTGGAACAATTAAAACTGTAGTTTGGCATCCGAATCAAAATATTATCATGAGTGGTGGTGAAGATGGTATTATTCGAGTGAGGGATTTACGAGTGATGCGTGAAACTACTAATGTACAAGCGGGTGGTGCAGTTTCTTCCATGACTTTATCAAATGATGGTGGATTACTTTGTTGGACTGCTGATAATAAGGCTTGTTTTTGGAGTTTGGAATAGTAAGTATCCTTTTTTTTTTTTTTTGGCTATTGGTCTGTGCATGATCTCTTTTTTTTTTTTTTGTTTCCTGCAAAATTATAAAAGAAAGAAAGATCATGATCATTTCAAATAACATTTTTTTTTTGTGATAAAATGATGTAAAGATAAGGTTATTTTTTTTTTTACAATTGATAAATATGAATGAATGATACTATATATTAAATGGATGTTGTCATTTATATAATTAGTGGATTAGCTCCAAGTGAAGATACCATTATGATGCATACCATGCCAAGACGTGTATCATCTATTGCTTTACATAAATCTGGTGACAAATTTGTAGTAGGTAGTGATTCTGATCCTTGGGTACGAATTTATGATGCTTTATCAGCAAAGGAATTGGGTAAGTTATAAATCATTTTACCGTGAAAGAAATGATCAAATAGATAGGAAATAAAAATATTAAAAATGATATTAAAAATAGAGGTTCACAAGGGACATCATGGATCTATTCATGCAGTTAGTTATAGTCCAGATGGTGAAGTTTATGCTACAGGATCAGGTAATAATAATCATTAAAAAAAAAAAAAAAGAAATAAATAATTGATTATACATATTTCAATTATTCTATAGAGGATGGAACTATTCGTTTATGGCAATCAGATCCTACGAAATCATATGGTCTCTGGCAAAAAGTTAAAGAAGCAGAATAATGATATATCCTTTCACTTTACCAAAAACAATAACTTTTTCGCGTGATAATGATGCTATAAAAAAAAAATTATCTGAGTTTTCTTCTATTATGTCATACTTGTTTCGGTTCCAAGTTAAAACATCCTTCTTTTGCTGCCAAATAAAAAAAAAATCTTTTAATTAGGTGCTACTAATCATGCACATATATAAACATTGAGATAATAATAATGTTAATATCTATCAAAATGAAATGAATGATAATTACTTGTCTTCAAACTCTTTTCAATTAAATTATTAATCCAAGCTTTTTTTTTTTTTTAATTATTATTATTATCCATTATTATATCTTTTTTATTAGTTTGTTTTATTTAGAAACATAATAAAAAAAAAGATGTTTTGAAATGTCGGACTACTATTGTATTACACACTTACAACGAATAATTATGCTTTTAACGATTTCGTTTCACATGTCATGGAGCACCTGTCCCTTTTATGGGTCGGGGAAGAGAAGCATTTGAGGGGTCCATAAATGGAAACAGACTGTTAGGGAAGAGCCGGAGCAAGACATTTCCCGGTCTTTTCCGATAAAGAAAGTGGGCCCGTGATGCTTAGAATTTGCGGGGAGTGTCGACCACTTATCCAGCTGAAGAATATAACAATTTTTACGAAAGTACCTCCCCTTCTCTCTCCGCCCGTTCCGAGGTTCAAATAATAATGTTGATCAAAATTTCACGCGCTTAGATCATTACTCGTTTTAAAGGAGAGAAAGAAGCCGAAGAAACAAAAAAAAAAAAAAAAAGTATATATATAAAGAGTTTTAAAAAGTCTATTTTTGAATTTTTTAATTATATAACTTTTATATATTTTTACTTCTTAAAAAAAAAATGGTTGCCTCTCCTAGACCTGGATCTCCTTTCGGACGCCCTTCAAGCTCTGCTTCCCGTACTAAGGTTGAAGAAGACTTGCACGAATATGCTGGTATTGATTATGACAAGGTAATTATCATTTATTATTTTTTTTAAATTGAATAACAAATAATGAGTGAAGTAAACTGATTTAATAAATTAAATTATTATTATTATTATCAATTAGGTCACTATCAAGCGTAACCCTTCTGTCGCTGTTCTTTACGAAGAAGCTTTGACTTATGAAGAAGGTACTGTCATCTCTGCTGCTGGTGCTTTGTGTGCCTACTCTGGCAAGAAGACTGGCCGTTCTCCCAAGGACAAGCGTATTGTTCGTGAAGAAGGTTCTGACAAGGACATCTGGTGGGGTCCTGTCAACACTCCTCTTGACGAAAAGGTCTTTTTAATTAACCGTGAACGTGCTATTGATTACTTGAACACTCGTCCTCGTTTGTACGTCTTTGATGGTTTTGCCGGTTGGGATCCCAAGTACCGTAAGAAGGTCCGTGTCGTTGCTTCCCGTGCTTACCATTTGTTGTTCATGCGCAACATGTTGATCCGTCCTACCGAAGAAGAATTAGAAAACTTTGGTACTCCCGACTTCACTATTTTCAACGCTGGTGAATTCCCTGCTAACCGTTATACTACTGGTATGACTTCTACCACCTCCGTTTCTATTAACTTCAAGCGTAACGAAATGGTTATCTTGGGTACTCAATATGCTGGTGAAATGAAGAAGGGTATTTTCTCTGTCATGCACTACCTTATGCCTAAGGCTGGTGTCTTGTCTCTTCACTCTTCTGCTAATGAAGGTCCCGATGGTGACGTTTCTCTCTTCTTTGGTTTGTCCGGTACTGGCAAGACCACTCTTTCTGCTGATCCCAAGCGTGCTTTGATTGGTGATGATGAACATTGTTGGTCTGACTCTGGTGTCTTCAACATTGAAGGTGGTTGTTATGCCAAGTGTATTGATTTATCTGGTGAAAAGGAACCCGATATTTTCAATGCTATCAAGTTCGGTGCTATTTTGGAAAACGTTGTCTTGGATGAAGATACTCGTGAAGTTGATTACTCTGATGATTTCTTGACTGAAAATACTCGTGCTTCTTATCCTATCTGTAAGTATTTTATCTATAACTTTTTTTTTTTTTTTTTTACTATTATTTGGAACTTCCGCGGATTAGGTTTAGAGATATTGCGGAGGTTGAATATATTTATAATTGTGGGGGAGGAAGGAAATGGAAGACGAGTTTAAAAAAGGAAAAAGCTCGTGCCATCTTCGGAGGGACAAACGAAAATAATTTTTTATGGATAAACGATTGTGGGGTAAATAAAAAAAAAATTAGAGATTGGAGTGACTAATTAATTATTGTTATTATTATTATTATAGACCATATTCCTAACGCCAAGATTCCTTGTATTGGTGGTCACCCCCATAACATTATCTTGTTGACCTGTGATGCTTTCGGTGTCTTGCCCCCTGTCTCCAAGTTGACTCCTGAACAAGCCATGTACCATTTCATCTCTGGTTACACCACCAAGGTTCCTGGTACTGAAGATGGTATTGTTGAACCTCAACCTACTTTCTCTGCCTGTTTCGGTGCTCCTTTCTTGGTCTTGCATCCTCAACGTTATGCTACCATGTTGGCTGAAAAGATGTCTCAACACAAGGCTGACGCTTGGTTGATTAACACTGGTTGGATCGGTGGTAAGGCTGGCGTTGCTAAGCGTTGCCCATTGAAGTACACTCGTGCTATTTTGGACTCTATTCACAATGGTCAATTGTCTCAAGCTGAATTCGAAAACTATGATGTCTTCAACTTGCAAGTCCCCAAGAAGGTCGCTAACGTTCCCGATGAAATGTTGGATCCTCGTAAGGCCTGGATGGGTACTCCTGAAGAATTCAATGCTTCCCTTAGAAGTGTTGCTGGTATGTTTACTGAAAACTTCAAGACTTTCGCCGAAGGTGCCACTGCTGAAACTCTTGCCGCTGGTCCTCAATTGTAAACAATTTTTTTTAAAATTTTTATATCCTCATTTACCCTTTTCCATTATCCATATCAGCATTATTATTTTTTTGCTCTTTCTCCCTTAAAATTTTCTCTCTCACACTCGCCTCTCACATTTTTTTAAAATCTTAAAATCCGCAAAACACACACACACACACACATACTATTATCATCTTCCTTTTTTTAAAAAAAAAAATCCCATCATTTTTTGTGTATAGTCATTCTTCAAAAAAAAAAAATACTCCATTTTGTCATATTAATTTTTAGAAAATAAACTCGATCATGTGTTTATTACATCTTAAAAACAGTTTCTTTTTATTTCTTTTTAATCAAAGATTATTATTTTTTTTTAGTAAAAATCAACAAAAAGATTCTTTCGTGCAACCTCATTCAAACAATAACTAAATTAGGATATCGAATCTTCGATGGATGATATTTAAATTCACAATATATAAAATGATACCACTTTTTTTTTTTTTTTTGTACAACGTTAATAAAAAAAAAAAGGGAAATGTACATATATATTTTTTTGCATAAATCTTCCATCTCCTGATCCGATCATTGTTGGTATAAATATAACAAACAAATAAATCCCGATTTTCGGTAATGAAAATGCACATTAATCAAACATTAAATAAATAATTGTGAATAGAGAGAAATGTCTTTTACTATATGTCAGACCCCAAAATAATTTATAATATTCTTTCTCTAAAAGCGTCATTTGGGGAATTTACTAATTATGGAAGGAAGGAAATAGTTATACTAGCCAAATTTATTGTAATTAGTAGTGGTGTAATAATTGTATTGACATAAAGTTTACTGGTAGTACCAGACGAAGTCAAAATCGGATACAAAAAAAATTGATACAACATCAGAACCTAAGTCTACTTGATTCGGGTGCAGTAAAATAAAAGACATGTATAATGCCACAAGTTTTGTACCCGAATTAAATTCGATATACATCATACACTACATGAACATTGTATTTAAAAACCTGTCTGCACTTATTCTAGTAACAGATTATTATTTAGAGTGTAGTACTCAACAGATTTCTTTGGTAAAAAAAATGTACACAGTCAGCTGTGATGGGAAGATACCAATACATACGATCTAATACTGTCACACACCCTCTTTAATAGTCACTAACTGCTCTTAGCAAATGACAATTATTAAATAAAAGCAATGTATTAATCTCTCACGTATTTACTTCATAGACTTAAAATTTGATTTTCAACATCTTTACACCAAAAATTACTTGTATCGACTTGAATCAATACAGTATACATATTACTTGGCTCTTTCTACAATCAACACACAGTAAGTATTGTGAGTATATATTAAATATATTTATATTTAAAAGTGTGTATAATTATAATAAGGTTGATTAGCTGCTTCTAATAATAAATGACTTTCATGCTATTATGAATGTTAAAGCATATAAAAAATAATGACATAACCTTATTTTACTTCATCTTTTATAATATACTATATTTACAGCCATTAATTTGTTTTTATTGTATATATTATTATTTTTTAATTTGGGTTAGAGTGACCGGATGATATTATGTGATTGAACGAAAATATCATTTTTACAATTAAATCTGAACCATGAAAAGGAGAAATCCATACTACAATCTACAATCCAACATAGAATTAGCTTGTATTACTGAATGGTTTATAATATGAAAATTCGACTACTTGATTTTCTGTTAATAAACAAAAATTTTAAATATAATATAACGGTTGAGCACTACTATTATACATATACAACAAACAGCCATCAATAAGATCATTTTTTTTATACGATTGACAATTTACTCATCCGTTTCCTCGACAACTAAGTTCCGTAATTGTGAGATTAAGCAACTCCTGACGCCTAACGATCCGTTACCCGAGAATTCGGGTTGGCAACCAAATTCCTTTCTCTGTTGCATGGCTAATTAAATTAATAAGAATTTATGATGACCCTCTCCCTACTTACTTGTCAAAGAGACATGTTCATTGGACATAGGTAAGCTCTACAAATATAACAGCTATTCTATCAACTTGCTATTCTCCTGAATTTAAATTATCGGCCAAGAAACTTATCTTCTTTAACAGGTCTTCTATTATTTTTTTTATTATTATACTACACTAAACGATCGATCTACGTAGTTGTATTACATAGATAATTATAAACTACATAAAATCCATACACTACTACTCATAATTGACAAAAATATAAATATGATCTATTTTGAAGAATTAGTGAGAAAAGTATATTTTAGAATTGTTGGAATTTTAATTGGCTAATGTTCTCTGTCATACCAATTAATTTAGGCTGGTTTATTGTTGTTTTATTTTATTTTTCATCCATCTGGTTTAAACGAAGATCCTTTGTCATACTAGTAATTACAATAAATGAGAGAAACAATAAAATAAAACGTGGGTTAAAAGCTCCAACTGTTATTGTTACTATTTTTCAAGAGGCCAATGTATTGATAATAGGAAACTAAATAGTGATAATAGATGACAATCACAAACGTCAGGTTACACGAATCGAATTAAGATGAAATGACCTACCGTTGTTGTTGTTTTCATTGCTGATGCAATATAAAATAATACAACACTCTTTTCCTTCTTTCTCTTTTTTTTTTCTGAAAAAAAAAAAAACGTCTTCCCCTCTCCCCACCCCCCAATTCCATTCCTTTTTACTCACTTATTCATTTATACATAATGGCTCCATTATACGGTATTGATCGCGGTAAGCTAATATGTAAAATATTTTTGTCAATATATATTATAAAAAACAACAATTTTCTCGACTAAACCTCATGACGCGGTGGTGTTTTTTTTTTCTTCCTTTTGACGATTCTTTAGAAATTCATCGTAAAATTCAATCAAAGTACTCGATTGAACTTGAACAAGAAGCTCGTGAATGGATCGAAAGTGTCATTGGAGAACCACTTCCCAGCGATGATTTTCATGAAAGTTTAAAAGACGGTGTCATTCTTTGCAAGTGCGTTTTTTTTAACAAACTTTTCTTTATATATATAACTATGCATACAGTACTTATGATTATTTGTCTCTTAGAATGATTGGTAAATTTGTTCCTGGTGAAGGCAAATACAAAGACTCTAAAATTCCATTTATGCAGGTAACGATAAAGTATTCTCTTTTTTTTAAGGGGGGGAGGGGGTTGTTTCATCTCAACTTTTATATCTATGCGATGATCTAATAATATTGTTTTTTTTTTCTGATAATATAATAAAACTAAACATAACTTTTGTTAGATGGAAAATATTTCCAAATTCCTTTCTGGAGCAGAGAGATTAGGTGTACCAACACTTAATTTTATTATTTAAACAAAATAAAGAATATTATTCTATTCTTAATAAAAGGTATAATATTAAACTATTCAATAATTTTTTTGACACTCTTAATAATAAATCTCTTAAAGAGATTAGATT
>JAEPRB010000123.1:0-121693 GCA_016758965.1 Circinella minor | reverse complement strand
TCTTTATATTTCGTTTCGAAATTATTATAACGTTTTTGAACAACGTGATTAATCTGTGGATTATAACAGGATTTACATGAAACCGCTGGTCGATGAGAGTTTAGAAAAATGAACATCAACATAAAAAGAATATGTAGAGTCGTAATCATTTTTTTTTTTTTTACTTTCTTTCACTAACGTGTTATTTTCCACGTTTACACTTAGTTACAAACTTTCTTTTAATTGTTCCTACTTATTACTAAATAAGTTTCATCTTTAGAGGCTAGTAAGTAAATGGTTTTGTTGCTGGATAGTCGATATATGTGAATATACGTTGAAATTTATATATTTATTAAGACGAAATTAAGTGAGCACGCGCTGATCTCAGCCTATTGCTCTCGTCAGCTCACGAAGAGGGGTACTGAAAAACCTGCGGGACAGCAGGAAAAAGGTGTAGTTACATCAACAGTAAATGGGGATACAATATATAAGAATATTACTAGGGAACTATTGTAAAATAATTGGTACGAGAATAAAAAATTAGTGATGCTGGGGGATCTAGTTATAATTGTCGTGGACTTGACATAATGTGTTCAAAGTCGGATTGATCGATCCATCCTTTCGAACTGAAAAAGCGCGCTATTTTCGTAATTAGTGTAAGAGGCTGGGCTGCGATTGCTCGCAAACATCGTTGGCGGTGACATTGTTTAGAAATATTCGAACGTTCAGGTTCGGAACAACTTTTGTATTTGGGATCCTTGAGATTATCTGGGTGAATAGGATCAAAATTCGTTAATGTTGGAATGTTAGCTTCTTGAAGCATTGTGTTGATATGTGGGAGGTAGTGCTGGTGAACTAGTATACCGATGATATTTCGACCGGGATAGGAGATATCCAGAACACGAGAGGTGTTAATCTTTAGACTACGGAATAGCTGACGGATTTCCTGTCGTTTTTTTCGTTGCAGACATGGGATGTGTATGTATTCAAATTTTGTTTGATTATGATCAGGAAACTGAAAGAATTTACTGGCTTCTGTGATATTGGTTACACAAGAATGTTGTATGCAGGCGGACTTATTGATCATGTGCTTCCTCTTTTTGCTAGGAGGCTGCACAGTTGTTGGGCTAGTATGAGAGTACGTTGGTACAGGGTGGACCTTTTTGGGTCTTGCTGATGGTGTTACTGCTGCGCTCGTAGTAGTGTCAATGATTGCTGGCGCTGGCTTCATTTCATGGGAAATGGTTGGAGGTTGCATCTTAAATTTATTTAATGATAAATTTGACGATGTCGGTTTTGAACTTGACAATGTCAATTGCGATGGTGACAAAGTATTCTGAGGTTGGGTTGACTTGGCTGCTATGGGTAGAAGTGATACGGAGAACACGGAATGAGTAGTGAAATGGTGCTGTTTTTTTGTGGATCGGACAGTGAGAGCTGATTCAAGTTCCTTGACTTTAGCTTGTAAAGTTTCATATAGCTTGTTGACTCTATCAAATTGTTGGCGATAATAGCGTTCGTTCTGTTGTGTTTGGCGAAGTTCAGCTTTGAGGACATCCATACGAGAAGGACGGAACGAGTCCGCGGCCTTTCGTATTTCCTCTGATGTATATTTGCGATTTTGGTTCGAAATGATTATAGTTATATGCTTACCACCCTTAAAAAAGTGATGGAAAGCGGAAAAAGGGCCTATGTGAATATACAGTCAACACCCGCTTTTTCACCTCCCGCTTTTGCACCTCTCGCGGTTCTGCGCCATTTGTTTTTGGAAATGTTAAGAATACTTAATGAAATCGCATCTTGCAACTCGCATCAATGTTTTTTTGGGCGAGTTGCGCTTATCGGGAGTAAGTTGTAATAATTATGTATAGTATTATTTTTATGAACCATTATCCGAATAAATGGAAACCCACAATGGTTGTAACAAAAAACCAGGAAATTTCAGGTGTGCAAAAACCGGGGGGGGGGTTGACTGTATAATCTATTATATAACTCATGTGGTTACGTATATAAAGATTTAGGTGTTGTACAAGGAGTATTCTTTTTTTTTTAATAGCTGTATAAATGTATTCATGTCTTTCCCTTCTTCGTTTTTGTATTTTATAAATATAAAGAATTATTTTTAAATTATTTCTAGAATGCTTTTTTTTTTGTATCTAAATTAATAATATCATTCTAGAATGCATAGACAAATATAAAACAAAAGGCGAATTTCATTGTAAGATTTTCGCATTTCGCAATTAATTTTTTTTCTTTTTTCACTATCACGCGGTTGGAGGGGTTGATCACATTTTATTACCAAATGGATGGTTTCTACTTTTATAAAATGTACATGATACGTAAATTATGAAAAGTACGTGCAGTAGCAAATAGAAAAAGCAAGCTTGAAATGTACTACAGTCAACTTCTGTTTTTACAAATTTCTCAGTTATGCAACATTTTTTTTTCGAGAGGAAGGGAGGGGAAGGGGGGCGGGAAAGTCAACGGGTTTGCAACTTGGAATTTCCATTGAGCGTTTCAGAGTGTGTTTCCTCTTATCAAAGGTAAAGCTTCTAAACTGTATCTTGTAAATTCGAATTTTTTTTTTCAGTAATGTCAACTACCTCATATGTATTTAGTAGGTATATTCTATTCCTTGTCAAAGAATTCTAGAATAGAACTATACATTTGTTTGTTATAAATATCATTTATTTAAATTGAATAAATATCTAAAAATAAATTGTATCAACACAATCATGGTGTTGAGCAAGTACATGAAAAAAAAAGAAAGTCGCGAAAAAAGTAGACGAGGAAGAAGTTAAAAAAAAAAAACCATACGCGTGAAATTGGGGCAAAAGAGACACTGTGTTGTCAACAAGATTTCACTTGGAATTATATATTTTTATTTGCTTATCAAAACAACTCAGATAATTGAAAGAGACGATATGAAGTTTAAATAAACTCGTATGTGACTGAACATTTTACCAATTAAAAGAATAGTATTATATTATATAAAATAGTATCATACGTATTATAAATTCGATAAATATTTACCAGGCACGGTTCACCGGATACGTACGGGTTTAATCAAGTACTAATTATTGTACTTTTCTTTCTAATAAGAAAACAAAACCCAACAACATTGTTTAAAATAATTGTTACGTATTCCCAGAGAGTCCATAAAGAATATATCTCTAGTCAAAAGTAATTTTCATTGATTATTATTTGCATATAAATGTATACATATATAGATTGATCAATAATAGTAAATAGTAAACGTTACGTAATAATAAAAAAGTTAATAAATATCGATAAATTCTATGGATAAAAATAATTATATCAAAAGATAGGTATAGATTCACAATAATAATTAATACAAAAGACATGGGTATATGTGAGCAACAGGGGGAACTTGATTATTTGTTGGGTATTTATTTTAAGATTAATTATAACGTATGATCTTCTTGAAAAAGAGGGAAACTGAAAAATGAATTAGCTCATCTTGATATCAATAAAATAATTAATCAATTATATAAAAAGCATGTTTTATAAATATTGTATTTTTCTTCTTTTCATTACTCTTCTTCTCATTAACTACACGTTTTGCATTAAGGAAGCGTTTCATTATTCATACTACTATTGCCACTACGTATCAGTAACAAGTATCATCATTATGGGATATAATTATAATAACATTATTGATGTTTTCCCAGGAAATATTGATAACCGATTACGTACAAAAGAAGAAGAATATACAAATAATTACAGTACACCATTTCCACCTGAAGTCGCAAAAGTACTTGAAACACTTATTGATGAAACCATCCATGAATTTGAAGAACATTATTATATGACAACAGAAACGGAACGCAAGTTATTATTCCAATTGATAAAGATTTTTCGCTGTTCTCATGTACTCGAAATTGGAACGTTTACTGGTGTTGCTACCATCGCGATGGCTTCTGCTCTTTCATCATGCTCGTCATTATCATCATCAGGAGAAAATAATGGTGATAATAGTAGTAGTCGGGGTAAAGTGATTACTTTGGAAATGGATCCAAAAGCAATGTCCATTGCTCAAAAACATGCAAAAAAGTTAAAGTATTTGAATGATCGAATTGATTTTGTACTTGGGCCAGCCATGGAAAGGTAAAAATTAGAAAAGAGAAATGGTTCTTTGCTGTATATATATATATATATATTATCAATGAAGTAGCTATACTCATTTTATATATGCGTTAAACTCTAAATTTATTATATAATTATATAGTTTGGTACGAATTACAAAAGAGCAACCCAATAAACAATATGATCTTATTTTTATAGGTACTACTGTAGATGATAATGCTATTTACAAAGAATAATTATAATCTGGAAATTACCCTCCTGGGGCAGGGGAGATATATATATATGAATTGTAATAACCTAATCTTATATGATGTACTGTTACACAATTACTTTAGATGCCAACAAAGATGGATACACATCTTACTTTGATTTCATTATGGATAATCATCTCTTGTCCGATAATGGGCTCATTATAGCTGACAATGGTTAGTAATAGTAATACAAGTTCATCCAATGTAAAACAAAAAAACAAAAAAAAAAAAAACAGTTTTTTTCACCTGCTACGTACTTTTTATATTAAAAAGAAATACCATTTATATTAATTGAGTGAATTTTTCTTTAATCTTAAATATATATAGCACTTTATTATGGTCAAGTACATCGACAAGCAGGTTATGATGATATCAAGCTTTTCAATTCTCGACCTGATATTCCTGGTCATGCCAAGAATATTCATGAATTTAATCAACATGTATTAAAGGATAAACGTGTTCAAGTAGTCATTCTTCCATTATTTGATGGTATTTCTATTATTACCAAGAGTAAATAATAGATTTCATCTTTAAATGAAATAATTGTTATTATTCATTCATCACTATGTAAAATTGAATAAAAAAAAAAAAAAGTCATTTTATTATACTTGTAATATGCTGGGTACTTTTTCCCCTCCCATATTAATTATGTAATTTTTTTTTCGGGTTCCGCGGATAAAATAAAGCTCCACGGACCCTTGTTAATGCGTCGTCAATGGAGGGTTTTCCCGCGGATTTCCAGGCCTGCATAATATGAGTACTTATATATAACCCAACCCAAACGTTTTCTTTTCTTTCCGCCCTCCACACACACACACACACACATACGCCCATCCAATAATGAGTTTATCTAAACATATTTTACGAGCCAAAGGTTTTATTTTTGATTTAGACGGTACACTTATTGATACTACACCATTAGTGGAAAGATTTTGGAGACAATTTGCATTAGAAAATGATCTTGATGCTGAAAAGGTAATTTTTTTTAAAAACTATTGGGGGCATGGTGGCAAAAAATAAAAAATAAAAAAAAAGGGTTCTTATTGAAATAATTAATTTTTTCTTTTTTTTTTTTTGCGAATATATATATATATATATAGATTTTAGCTACAAGTCATGGACGTCGAACTATTGAAACTATTGCTGAATGGGTACCCCATAAAGCAACAATAGAATATGCTGAAGAATTTGAAGGAAAACTTGCACAAAATACAGAAGGTTTAAGTGTATTACCAGGTGTAACAACACTTTTAGAAAAAATCCCATTAGGTCGTATGGGAATTTGTACTTCTGGTAATAAAAATATGGCTCAAACTCGATTGACACAATGTAATATGCCAGTACCTACTGTCATGGCAACAGGCGATACGGTAAAAAAAAAAAAAAGTTTATTTTATATGTGTGTGGTATATATATATATATGAAAGAAGGAGGAGGAGGGGGAGAATAAAAAATGAATTATTCACTTTATATATTTCTTTTTTTTAGGTCACTGTTGGAAAACCAGACCCTGAAGGATACCTTACAGCAGCAAGAAATTTAGAACTTGATCCAAAAGATTGTATTGTATTTGAAGATGCTCCTGCTGGTATACGAGCAGCAAAAAGTGCTGGAATGCAATGTATTGGTTGTCTTACATCTCATACTGTTGAACAATTAAAAGAAGCAGGTGTGGATTATATTGTTCAATTATTGACAGATGTTGATATTGAACAATTACCCGATGGTAGTTTTGAAGTTATATTGACAAATACACAATAGACGTTTTTCATTTTCATTTATATATATATATATGGATTGAAAAAAAAATGATTCATATTCTATGGTATTACAATCCCAATTGATAATAATTTAAATATATTAAAAAGAGAGTGTATATATATGTATATGTGTGCGGGTATGTATGTATGTAAGGGTGGGTGTATATATATATATGTAGGATGTATTATGTTGTTATGATACAAATATGCAAAAGTTAAAAGATGTTGTAATGAACATGATTTATAATAATTAAAAAGGGAAATCCTTGGAGAGAGAGAGTCATTGATAAATGTTTTTTTTTTCTCAAAAATAGAAAGCCATTGAATCATTTTCATCTTTTTGAAATTCAAATATACCACTTTTTTTTTAAAAAAAAAAAGAGTTCATTATTTAGTTTACATGTATATACAAATTTCGTTATTGTTTAAATATTCTTACCCTAATCGATAATCTGAATTTGGTATATATATTCGTTCTTCTGCAGTAGCAATATATAATGCTTGATCTTCTGGTGTTAATGCTATAATAATATATAACATACTTTATATTAGAAGTTTTTTTTTAAAACTATTTTTTTTCTTTACGTACCAACACCAGCGATTTCACCAAACATATCAATGACTTGACTATTTTCAAATGATTTTGTATCATAAATATGAACAAAATCAATAGGTTCTATAATATATATAGTGTTTGAAATTTGGGCATTTGAATTCTATACGGTATTTAAAGTTCTTCTTACCTGCTGCAATCAAAAATTTACCATCACTTGAAAATTGTAATGAACGTATACCTCCTGCTTTTCCACTAAGAACATGTAATGCACGTGTTGGATTTCGAATATCATATACTCTTTATATATAAAAGAATAATGTTTAATATTTTTTTGTTTTGGTTACTTTGACTCTATTATAATTTACCTTGTGGTTTTATCTTGATTTCCAGTTGCAAATAATCTACCATTTGGACTCCAACAACAAGCAAATGAAAAATCACGGTGTTCATCAATGGATAGGATTCCTATATATTAGATATACGAGAAGTTTAAATATTACAAATTAAAATATTTCTTTTTTTTTTTTAAAGATGCTCGGTTAGAAGTAAGGACCACTATATATATAAAAAAAAATTTACCTGCTCCTGTAGTTGAATCAACAATAACTGTTTCTGTAGCATCACCAACAACACACATAATTCGTTTATCAGGACATAAGGATGAACACTAAATATTTAATTTATAAGTTATCAAGATAATATAAAGAGAATTCATACGTACATTTTTACTTACATTGACTGGAAATGGAAAAGAAATTGTATTTTCTATTGACATTGTTTCCATATTAATAAATCTCGTTTTCATATCGTTACTTGATACTATTGCTTGAATTCCTTTTCGTAAATATATATATATTAATGTATCAGAGTTTTTTTCCCATCTCTATCGATAACATACTCTTTTCTATCTATTCATATATAGATATTGATATAGATATTGATATATAATTACCTCCTTTTAATCCTTCTGTAATATGTATATGATTTGATATTCCATTCATATGTGTAGTTATAATACCATAATGAACTCTATTATTTATATCATCTAATCTTCGACATGCAAATTCTCCATTTAATCCACCAATAAATAATATATTTTCTGCACATGCCATACTACTAATTGTAAATACACGACTATGAGGTGTATTGGCTGTTCGTACATTTAAAATTTCTTGACTTTTACAAAGTTGAGGTGACCATTGTCGAACACTATCTTTATCTATTATTGTTTTTTTAATTTTTCAGAAATCTTCTCTTCCTTCCATTTTTTAAAACTTACATGTATAATAAATACTATTTTTACTTGTTGCCCATAATAAATTACGTAATTGAAAATGACTGAATCCACAACGTTCATTTAATTTTGCATATTTAAATGAATAATATGTTTGATCTGTTGATATCTTTTGAATGATATTCTAACAAAAAATAATAATAATAATAATTCACTTTACTCTACTTTAACTACGTACGTATGTATGAAAGTATTTCTTTTTTTTTTTTTACCGTTGTTTGTTGTACTAATTGATCTGAAGGGTTTTCTAAACTTAAATAATTATTATATTCTGCAATTCTAAAAGGGGAAAAACAAAAACGATATTCAATTCACTTTTTTTTTTTTTTTTTTTTTCAATTGGTTTTTTTGTTTTTCTTTTTTAAAAAAGTAAAAAGTAAATCACCTTTTTTCTCTCCACATATTTCTTGTGACAGGTCGACTTTCCCAATCAATTCCTTGCTATATAAAAGGCACGGCCACGGCCAAACCGGAGTCCAATGTTAAGTTGCATAATTCTCCCCATGTTTTATGAAAAGAACTTTCTCCACCCCCCGCCCACCTAAACTCAGCAATAGAGAACACTTTTACCATATCTACACCTTTAGCATACATTTCTTCAGTAACAGTATCATATTGTCCCTAATTTTTAAAAAAAAGAATCAGTTTTTCTTTAAATAGACTCTCTATTTTTTTTTTTACAATAGAAAGAATAAAAAAAAAAACTTTTTTTTTTTTTTTTTTTACATCAGCAGCAATATCTTCATCTTCGTTCATATTATAAATAGTAATAGTATTACTCATTCCATCGTCTATATATATATATATATATATAAATTAAAAAAAAGATATTAATACTTGACTTCAATGAAAGGAAGAAAAACAAAAATAGAATGGAAATAGATACCAAAATCTGTATCAGAGGAATAAGGTACACTTTCGTTATATCTATGAATGGTTTGGAAAAGAGAGCAAAAATATAAGAAGAACACGTAATTACGTACAAAAAAAAAAAAAAAAAAAAAAGATTCAAGAATGAAATCTTTTTTTGAATGTAATCTCCTCCCCCCCCATTTTCTTTCGTTTTATATATTGTTTTGTAATAGTGAATAATATAACTTCCCTCCTTCCCTTTTTTTTTTTCCTGTCATTTTTTTTTCTCTTATTTTTTGTCATGTTATTATTTCAATGGTTCTTTTTTTTTTTCAATTTACCCGTTCGAAGGTACACTTTCTGGTACACCCGTCATTAATAAGAATTATTGAGGTTTATAAAAAAAAAAAAGAGTTGAAAGAAGGGGGAGGGGGGAAAAGTTGAGAAGGGAGGGGCAAAAAAAAAAAAAAAAAGTTGGGTTAACTCACACTCTCACTGTTATTCTCTCTGAATTTTAATTTGAGTATATAAATATATATATATATACATAGACGCATGATTCATGATTCGTTAATTAAATACCAGCTTAGATTTTTTTAATTTAATGAATTATCTTTGATAAAATAGAATAAAAAAAAAACTACTAGTAGTAGTAATAGTTCTCAAAGTGTTATGTATTTGTTATAATATGATAAGAGATAAAATAAACAACGTTTTTATAGCATAAGAAAAAAAAAAGGGGGTGAGGAAGGGGTTGGGGGGTGGGGGGAAAGTGGAGTGGAGTGGGGGGGGGAGATAAAAGAAGAAGAAATTGGAAAAGGAAAGGAAAGGGAAAGGAATCCAAAGTTTATTGAACTATTTTTTATAATAAGAATAAGATTAATAATTTCCTTTTTTTCTCATTAAAATGAAAAAAGAATAAGTCCTTTACCTGAAAGAAGTGCTTTATTAGCAAACCATTTTACATCGACATCTGAATCATCACTCAACTTTTGTAAAGCAGGTGCCACTTGTGATTGAATTAATTCAATAGATGTTTTATCATTCTTTAAAATAGATGCAAGAACTTCCAACGATTTGGCTACATTAAAACGAACATTTGGAATTGTATCATCTTTTAATCTTAATACTGTAGGTAATACATTATCTTTTACAATGTCAGTTGAAAGAGCATTTGCCATTGTCTATATATATAATTGTTATTAGATTAATCCATCCATTCTATATCATCATCATCATTTAAAAACAAAAAACTTACAGTTAATGCAAAAAGTGTTGTCATACGATAAAGATAATTTTCATTTTGTGCCATCTCCATGACTTGAGGAATAATAGTATTCTTTGCCCAATCCGATCCAAAAATTTCAACTAATTGTCTTAAATTCGTAGTAGCAGCATCACGAATCGAAAATACAGCATCACCTAACCAAGACATACAAAGATTTAAAAGTTTTTCATCAAAAAAGCCAACACCTAATTGAGAAGCTAAAAGAGGTATATATTCAATAATAGCAAGTCGTACACGCCATTGTTTATCTTCTGCTAATTCAACGATAGCTGGTAAAAGTGATTGAGAAAGTCTTTCCACACCAATGACTAAATTATAATAATAAAAAGTTGGGAAATTTTGTTTTTTTTTTTTTTTTTTAGTTGAATCAGAATAATAATGAAAAAAAAAAAAAAGAAAAGAAAAAGTGGGCTTTACCTTGAGTTACATTTTCCAATTTTGAAATAATATTTAATCTTACATCAGGGAAATCATCTTTTAAAAGTTGAAGAAAAAGAGGTAACAAATATTCAATAGTACTAAAAATAAAAAAAAAAAACATTATTATCCATTGTCATTTTTTAAAAAATAGAAATAGAAAGAGAAATATCTATATATATGACTTACAGATCTTTACCAAGAATAGGTGCTAATCCACTTATATTTGTTGCTACAGCAGCACGTACATGTTGATTTGTATCAATAACAAGATCTTTTACACATGGAAGAAGTTTATCAAGTACAGTCAATTCATCAATCAGTTTACCAAATGCTAAAAAAAAAAAAATATTTAGTTATCTATAAAAATCACTTCTTCTGAGGGGAGCCCCCCACCCCTCTTTTATATATTTTTTTTTTACCTGGTGCTTGAGCAATAGTAACTACTTTTACTTCTCCTTCACTATCTTTAATAAGATTAACAAATAAACTAACTAATTCATCTCGAGTAATAGCTTCTCCAAATGAATCACAAAGCTTAAAATTATTATCCATTTAGTAAATATATATATATATAAATATATAAAAATTCTCTCTTTTATCTATCTATTATTTACCTCAGCAAAATTGGATGCAACCATATATCTTACTCTCCAAGATTTATCTTGTGCCAATGATTTAAGAATAGGTAATAATGTCGATTTATTTTCTTCTACTGAAAGTATACGAGATATTTGTAATAAATCTTCTACTGTCAATAATCTTACAGTATCTTGATCATCATTTGTAAGTTTAATAAACAATGGCATAATACTTGAATTAAGATCTTCTTTAGCCAATTGTTTTGCAAAATCCTAATATAACACGTCAGTCTTTCTTTTCTTTCTCTCTTTTTTTTCTACAAAAATAAGATATCCCTACTTACTCCCAATGATTTAGCAGCAGCTCTTCTCACCATAGGTGTATCATCTTGAATTAATTGAGAAAAAAGACTAAATAAATAAATAAATAAAAATGGGGGGAGGGGGGATCCATATTTTTTAATCATTTTTTTTTTTTTACAATAATAATAAAAATAAGAAATCGTTCTTACTTTCTCAATTCTACTTTTTGTTCATTTGTACATTTTGAATAAGAAGCAGCATAAAGACCTGCAGCAGATATACGACTTGTAAACCATTCACCATTGGTTAATTGTTTTAAAAGTGGAACAAAATAATTTTCAACTTG
This sequence comes from Circinella minor, assembly GCA_016758965.1. Classification (NCBI taxonomy): domain Eukaryota; kingdom Fungi; phylum Mucoromycota; class Mucoromycetes; order Mucorales; family Lichtheimiaceae; genus Circinella; species Circinella minor. The sequence continues at coordinate 109,959 of JAEPRB010000123.1, read as the reverse complement.
TGATGCACTTAAAACATGAGCTACTTTACAAAGAGATTCTACCGCCTAAAGAATAATGCGTGTAAGTGTTCAAAGTTGTTCAAAAAAAAAAGGAGAGAGAAAAAGGAAAAGGAGAACACATACCTTATCTCTGACCAAGACTTCTTCTACTGCTGCCAAATTTTCTAATGGATTTAAAAGATAATGCGCGTATTCAGGTCCACCCACATATTCTGAAAATCCTGCCAATTCATTTGCTACTGCCAATAAAACTTCATCTTCATCATCAATAGAATCTATTATAAAAAATGCATATTATTTGATTTAGTTGTATTCTATACAATCCAATGGGCCACCATAAAAAAAAAAAAACTTCTCTCTCTTTCCCCACAACACCTCAAAAGAAAAAAAAAATAACTCTATTAAAAAAAAAAAAAAAACTTTACCATTCAAAAAAGGAATAAGTTCATCTCGGGTTCTTTGTGGACCTAAAGCCATAGCAATAGTACCAAGATTTTGAATAGCATTAAGACGATGTTGTACATCCTCATTTTTAAGTTCATCTACGAGTACTGCAATAGGGTATAGTTCTTGTTCTTCTGTCGTCGTCGTCGTTCTATTGGGGGTGGTTATTGTCATATTATCTAGCACTCTATCATGATGAGTGATAGGACTCGTACCAGGGGTAACAAGACTTCCTGTTTCAGCTACCCTGGTTGTTTGTTCTGGTGTATAGTGTTGTAGAGTATGTCCATCTCCTATTTCTGTTGTTTGTTGACTTGTCATTGTAGATGGGGATCTCGATGATGATTCAAGTGATTCTGACGCGATGGGATGATTTCCATTAGAAGTAGTTTGATCAATATCCATTATAAAAAAATGTTTTTTTTTTTAGATAGTATGGGTTGAATTGATATATATATATACACGTACAAAAAAAAAACACACACACACAGAGAGAAAGAGAAAGAGAGAGAGAGTATGATATGTTAAGGGGAGAAAAAAATAAAGTGAGAGAAGGTGAGGAGAGCTAAAATAAAAATCCTTTACACACCTACTTTTTTTTGAAAAATATAAATTCCGCTACAGTAATTAAGGCTCTCAGCTTTTTCTTTTTTTTTTATTATTATTAATATGATTATGATAATAAAAAGAAGAGTGGTAAAATATATTTTATGAAAAAGAATTGTTATTATTATTATTATTGAAAACTGAAAAATCCTTGTTGTTGTTGTTGTTGTTGTTGTTGTCCTCCTCCTACCACTGTTGATGTTATTCCAATTTCATTCATATTCGTCATACCAAAAGTAGGTTGATTATTAAAAGCTTGATCAAAGGCTAAATCGAAATCATCACCCATACCATTCATTTCTTCTTGTTGTTGTTGTGCTTCTTCTGTTGTTGTTACTGTTACTAATGGATCTTCTGGTTCATCAATTAAGTTTTGAACATCATTAGGTACCATGGGTTGATTTGTTTTTAAATGTTCTTCCACTATTTCATCATTATATCGTTCAAAATAAGGTTTAATTTGATTGATAGGTGGAAATGGATTTACTTTACTAAGAACCACTTGTTGTAATTGATGATGAAGATAACCACGAAGATAACCCTATATATATATAAGATAATTATTATTCATACTCTTTATAAATAGATAGAACTGTATTTTTTTTTTACCTGACTAATTAAAGAAACAAGAATATTTTCAGTATCATAAAAATCAAGATCATTTTGTTCTCCAGCAGCTAATAAACCATCAAAACAAATTTTAAATGACATGATACGATCTTCTTCACTTTGTCTACTTAGAATAAATCTTTTATTTCCTCCCCCGGTCCCCAAAATTAAAGTTAGTTTATATAAAGTATTATTATTATTATTATTCACAAAAAAAAAAAAAACTTACATTCTTCTTAAACAACTACGCCATAATAATATAGGACATCGCGCTTTTAATAAAAGATAAGACCAAGTACAAGTAAAAAAATGATAATTTTGATCCATAATGATATTAAATTGTCTTATATCACCTCTTTTAATGGTTTGTTTTAAATAAGCATATGGATTCTTTAAATTATATTTTTCTAATAATTCCATACTTGGTAATTTGCCCATAATAATTCTTGTTGGTATTAAAAACTTGAGAATAAGTCTAAATAATGAAGGATGACTTTTTAATGGATCTTTTTTATTTTATATATATATTTTATATATATATATTTTTTTTACCTTTTATTATGCCAACTATGAATTGGACAATGTTGAAAAGCAAATTGAAAATGATTTTCAGCCTATTTAAATTTGTTTTTTTTTTTAATATGTATATATATATATAAATATATTTATATATATTTCAAAAAATAAAATAAAAATATAATATAATATAATATAAATAACTAGTTACCACAATTAATTGTTGTTTATAAAAACTAAATCGACCTAAATAATAACGATGGGTGACTTGTTGTGAAATAGGAAAATCAATTAATTCAACACCACCTGTTTTAAGATTATTTATAAATGTACTACAAAGATTGGTAATATCCAACTAGAATAATTCATTAGTTTTCATACTTTTTAACGGGGTGTGGGGGGGGGATACCCTTTTCTTTACCTTTGTATAAATTTTAAATGCTAAATTAGTAATATGAATAATGCCAAGTCGTTTTGATTCTTGTAATGGTGATCTAAAAAGTATTATTTCTTATGAGTTATTATTTCCTCCCCCTCCTTCCTTTTTATATATAAATGTTTTTTTTTACCTATCCGCAAGCATAATATTAAATACTTTAGATAAAAGACGTGCAGCTCCATTGGCTTTCATTTTTTTAATAGTAAGATTTTCCATTTTATCAACCTATTCAAAATAGTATTATTATTATTATTTGACCCTTTCTTACTGTTCTTTTCTTAAAAGAAAAACTTACATGAAATGCAAATACAACAAGTGTTGTTGAAAGATTTTTAATAAAAGGTAAAAGATAATTAGAATCAGCACTACTAAATACGGGTATACTTGAACTAAAAAATAATAATAATAATAGTGTTAGGTAGGGGCAAAAAAACTATCTCTCTCTCTCTCTCTCTCTCTCCCTTTTTCTCTTATAAATATAGTTACTTGTAAAAAGCTTGAAAAAAGTCATAAACATGCGTTAATGAATAATTAATAGAATTATTAAGTAACTTGATATAAGATAAAACAAATTCTGATAAAGCATTGGAAATAGTGTCAAGATTATTTTCAATTAAATGTTCCCATTGTATTTCTGACATCTATAAGTCCATTGAAATCGATTAATAACTCTAACTTGTTGAACGTTGTTATATAATACGCGTTTGTTTTCCAAAGAATGATAAACTTACAGTAGCCATTTCACGTCGAAGGGCTATTACAATAGGACTTTGATCTTCAAAAGCAAATAATTCACAAAACTTTTTTCCATTGCGTGTATTATAAGCATGAATAACTTGTTCACAAAATTCTTGTAAAACAGGCATTCTTTTATTTGGGAGGGTTGTTTGCTAGTATATAAAAAGAGTTATATAATGAAGGAAAAGGGCTCTTTTAAAAGAATTACTGCAAAAAAAAAAAAAATGGAACCCCGCATATATAACAACAAGACACAAAGCAGACACACACAAAAAAAAAAAAACGTTTTTTTTTAAATAATGGATTTTATTAATCTTGCAGAACAAAGTAGTGAACAATTTATTAAATTGTTTTATCAAAATTATGATACTCAAAGAAACGTAATATATATATATAAGGTGGAGGAGGAGGGGGCTTGTAGGAAAAGACCTTGAGGAGGGTGGAGGGGGGAATGTTATTATTATTATTTAGATCGCACATAAAGACCATAAAAAGTATTTTAAAAAACTAATCTTTTTTTTTTTTTTTTTTTTTTCATAATAGTTATTAGGGAATCTTTATAGAGAAGATTCAGCTGTTGTTTGGAATGGTAATTGAGAAGAAGAGAGAGAGAGAGAGAGAAAATGATTCATGATTTATACCATTGATATTAAAGAATATATAAATAGGGAACGCGGTTTCTGGTTTACAACAATTATCTGAATTTTTAAGTCGTTTACCAGCTTCTCAACATGAAATTATAGCTTATGATTGTCAACCTATTGCAGGTAAGAAGGAAGGAGGTTATAGAGAGAAAGAGGGAGATAAAAAAAATATTAAATGATTCTCTTTTTTTAATATCTAGCAACAATGAATACACAAGGTGTTTGTGGTATATTAATTAATGTACACGGTGATGTAAAATATGGTGATAGTCCTGGAAAAAAATCATTCTCTCAAACAATTACATTAATGCCTGTTGAAGGTCAAGGAACGAATTATTTTATTCAAAGTGATATATTTCGGTAAAGTTTCTTTTTTTAATTTATTTATTGAAGATAATAGTGTTGTTATATGAAAATGGAGAGAGAGAGTGTGTGTGTGTGAGTGAGAAATACTCATAAAAATAAATAAATGATAGACACGTATAAACAAATAAAAAAATATATAATAAATTTATTATTATTATGAAGAGGAAAAAGTAGAAGAAGAAGTCAAAGAAGGAGAAGAATGAGTTAATTTATCAATGAATTTGGGTATCCAATGACTCTTTTCATGTGTATTATATAATACATCATTCATTATTTTTTTACTATGAAAATCATTCATTGTAATTCTTTCTACTATATGTTTTATTATAGCTGCTAATTTACTTCCTTTATTTTTATTGAATGGCCATCCATTGAATATTGTTATTCCATCATTCAATGATCCAATACCATAAGAAGGTCCCAAAGAAATAATCATTGAAAGTGTTGCACCTTGATAAGGATGATAATTAATATCATGATGAGAAGAGAATAATAAGCGTTCCAATTGATGAAATAAATGAATGGTTTGTATATGGGCTGTAAACCATAATTTAGGTTCCTTGATATTATTGACATCACCAATAGCAAATATCAATTTTTCTTCTTCCTTTACTACTTGAAAAAATTCATTGACACGAATATAATTTTTATCATCCAACCAATCTGAATGTGATTTTTGAAGAAATTGAGTATTGGGTTGAATACCAATACATGAATAAACTAAATCTACATGCTTGATTTCTGTATGGGATTGCGTTGTCTTGTATAAATGATCTTGATGGATGTATTCAATATGTTCTCCAGAAATCAATTGAATCGAAGGAATTTGATTTAATATACGTTCACCACTTTGGATAAGCGCTTGAGGTGTACCTGAAAGTATGTTATTGGATGCATTGACTAATATAATTTCTTTTTCAGGTGATCGATACGCTATTTCAGTTACTAATTCTGTACCAACAGCACCCGCTCCTATACACAGTATCTTGTTGGCTGTTTTATATTTTTCACGTTGATCACGTAAAAAATTGAATCGATCGATTTTTTTCCATTGTGTATTATTATTTTGTTGACACGAAGGAGGTATTTTCCATGGATTAGAATAAGAAGATCCAGTACATATCACTAAAATATCATATGGTATTCTTTGTATTTCTTGATCCTGATTATTATAAATAACTATACATTTACACTAGCCTACATTAATAAAATCTTTTTCGTGTTGTTCAAAAGATATGTACGTAGGAATAATATATTACCATTTTCTTTATCTATATCATGTAAAATTCCACATATAAAATGAATTCCAAGAGGTTCAAGAAATGTTTTATAATCCATTGTAATATTATTATAATGTTTTTCAAATTGTTCATCTGTCGATTCATATAATACTGAAATTAAACTGGGTGTATATTCAAAAAATGACTATATAATATACGTACGTACGTACATAATAAATAATTAATATGACTCATTATTTTACTTAAATATATATTCTTTTACCTTGCAATCAATAAGAGTAATATTGATATTCATTTTTTGTTTTTTTGGAGCTAATTTCATAGCAAGTAAAATACCAGCTGCACCACCACCCAGAATAATCAAATTCTTCATGATTTCATATATATAAATGAAAAAGAAAGAAAGAAAAGTAAAGGTGCTTTTTTTTACTGGTTTATATGGGATAATAAAATCACATGTAATGCATAAATATTTTAATGTATGTACGTAACATGTGACTTATAAACATAACCATCAAGGTTGTTGTTTTTGTTTACTGACGCGTTTGTAATCAACAAATAAGACATGTTACACACTCAAACTAGTTATCATCACTTTTTTTTTTTTTCTCTTTTTTACCACTGATTAAAAAAAAAACTGAGATCAATTTTTTTTTTTTTTCTTTTTATTATTTTCATTCTAAAAAAAAAAAAAAAAGTTTCAAAGAGAAACTTTTCATAATGTTTTCTCGTGCTTCCAATTGGATTTCAAAAACATTAACTAGTCAAAATCAAAATGAGAATAATGTATGTATTAATTCCATTTTATATATATATATAAACTAAATTGTTTCTTTCAATGTCAATGTCAATGTAAATATATATATAGGAAGAAGCATCTTCTTCGTCTGCTGCGGTTATTAAAAAAAGACGCGTTGATGATAATGTACCATTAACACCTCCAACGACACCTACCATGTCAAACTATAAACAATATACAATACCAATACCTAATCAAGGTAAGATAGATAGATAGATAGATAGTCTTTTTGACATGTATTTCATATTGAATACTATTGAGTTACAGGAACTACAGCAGTAACGACGCGTCAAAATAATGAAAAAGTGATTAAAGATAACAACAAATATAAACAAATATCCAATAAAAGTAAGTTTCTTATACTCGCTTTTCCTCCTTTCCTCTAAATGAAAATAACTCATCCCATTTCTCTAGTCATTTCAAAAAATAATGAGAATATTAAAAAACGTCGTCTATTAAATGATAAAAAAGAAGGTACATAAAAAAAAACAAAAAAGAATAGGTTATTTTACAATATATATACTAAACATATAAAAATAGTTGTCTATCATTGTCCATATAAATGGTGTAAAAAACCCATTTATAATAAAGGAAAATCATTTTTTAATCATATTCGAAAAGATCATTATTCTGGATTTCCACCTTTTCTTCCACCTAAAAATTGTATTTTTCAAAATGTGAATGGAGATATCATTGAATTTAATGGTAACTTTGCTTGTTTTACAAATAAAAAAAAAAGAATTCACTTTACTAAAAAAAAAGAAGTTTATTATGATTCAAATTTAGAACGATCACATCATACTTTATCGGATGGACAAGAAATTTATTCTAAAGGTAAAAAAAAAAAAAAAGAAGAAATATTATTATTATGAATAGGAAAACTCTAATATTTTTTTTTTATATGTAGATTTAAAAATTCGTTATTATTGTCCATATAAAAATTGTATTGAATCCAATTATTGTCGTCAACATTTATTTTCACATATTCGAAATTTACATGATAAAGATTTTCCAGAAATTAAAGAATTTAATCGATTAATTTTTAAAAATACTTTAACACAACAAATGATTCGATTGGATGGTAAAAAGTTATAATCTTATTTTTTTTTTAAAAAACATGTGGGGAATTCATTGGGTAATATTAACAATATATATATATATATATATATATATATATGTTAGAAACATCACGTAATTGTTTCAATGATAAAGAATCGATAACTATTATAAAAGTATCCAAAAAAGAAGATCCCGATTTATATTATTGTCCATTTCAAGAATGTGAATATGGTGAAGGTTTATTATATTTTTCTGATTTATATAAACATATACGTCGTGAACATGAATGTATGGAAACTTTACCTCAAAGACAAAAATTAGCTACTTTATCAAAACAATTCCATTTAACAAAAAAATCAGGTCAATTATTGAATTTATCTGGTAAGTCATTTTTTAATGAAGGAAGAATATCTTTTTTTTTTTTTTGATTAATAATAATTCTTTTATATAGATTCAAATTGTAAAAATACACTTGATAATAATGATATGATTCATATTCAATATTATTAACCCCCTCCTCCCTCTTTTCTTAATGTAAATATATAACCTCTCCACCATTTGCAAATAACAAACCATTTTAGTATCTCACTTTTAATGTAAAATATAATTCCCATTTGTACTTCAAAAAAATAAAAACTTAAAAACACTGTGTAACCTTTCTTTTTTTGTTTTTTTTTTTTTTTTACCCCAGGTTTTTTTAATGTAACTTTTAAATACTTTCTTTCTCTATCATTGACCATTCTCTACGTACATTATGAACAACAACAACAAAAAGTCGAGTTTACAACAACTTCATTGGACACCCCAACATCATGTTACAAAATTTAAAGTCGATCGTGATTTTATAGCAAAAAAAATAATGAAAACAACAACAACAATAACGCAAGAAGATTTAAAAAATAAAAGAAGTTGTGATTATTGTCGTCAACGTAAAGTCAAATGTGAATTCGTTTTACATAATCAATGCAGTCATTGTCGAAAAATAGGTATACAATGTCAATTTCAAGTGAAACCCAAAAAAACAGGGCCACCTAAAAAACATTATGTAGAATCACTTGAAAAACAAGTACAAGAATTAAAACAACTATTAAAAGATAAAAATGAACAATTATTAACATTCACAAAGAGTAATCATTCATCAAAAGAGAGTCAACAAGAAAAAGAACGACAGGATACTATTGATTCATCATCATCATCATCATCCATGAAGAATAGTTTTCAAATCAATACATTATTACAACCAAAAAATCAATATACAACAACAGAACATCAATATACAACAAAAGAATTAATTAAAGAAATACCAGGTTTAACATTAGAATTAACAGAACGTCTTATTATTGAGTAAGTATCCATTCATCATTTTTAACTTGGAAAAAAAAAGGATCTAATAACACATCCTTCTTCTTCTTAGATTTTTTGAATTTATTCATCCCAATAGTCCAATTTTTGATCGTCATAGTTTTCTTTTACAATATTATTTTGAATATCCAAAACCACTTGATAAACAACTTTTTTATGCTGTTTGTGCTGTTGGATGTCAATATTTACCAAGATATGATCAAAAATCACTTCGTATAATAGGACGTTATTTAAGAGAAAAAGCAATGTTGATTATGAATAAAGCCTATAAACAACCTTGTATGACAACCGTTCAAACATTATTATTAGTATCTATTCTTACACCTCATTCAGATAGTGAAGAATGTACATCTAGTAATTGGTAAGTTTTTGAAATGTTTCTACGTATAAGGAACTCTAAATTCTATGTGTATTGATGATTTTTTAAAATATAATATATTCATTTAGGCTTATTCTTGGTGCAGTAAGTTTTTATCTCTCTCTCTCTCTTTCCTACTTGTAAAAGATCATGACATTCATCTTCCTATTTTGATATATATATAAAAACTTTATAGGCAATTCGAATGGTAAAAAAAAAAAAGGTTTATCTACAAGATTTCTTTTTTCAAATCCTGTCTATTCAAACTGAATAGATTTATTTTTATAGGCTCAAGATCTTGGTATACAAGCGGATCTACATGAAGATGATGTATCACCTAGTGAAATTCAAACAAGAAGACGTCTTGCTCATGCACTTTATGTATTTGATAAAATTTCTGCAGCATCTACTGGCAAACTTTTCGTTGTGAAATCAGAAGAATTTCATGTAGAACTTCCATTACCTTATGAAGTGGGTCCAACAGAAAAAGAAAAAGACCAATTTCAGTTATTTCTGCATAAACACCCCGATCCCATTTTACCTAAATTATTACAAAAGACTGAAAAAATAATTCAAGAAAAACAACCTATATTTTCTGGATCTTTTGAAGCCATTCGATTAGCTAATATGATTGAATATGTTTTAAAATTATTATATATACCTCATAAAACTACATCTTCTTTGTCTAATTCTATTCCTTCTACACGTCCATTGGATGATAAAGATTTGGATATGAAATTAATGACATGGCAACTGAATCCAAAAGCTTGGTATACTGCTAAAGATGGTTTAGGTAATTGATATATATTATTTCATATGAAAGTTTTTCTATATACAAAATAAATTATACTAACTCATTTCTTTTTTATGATAAGCGTATATTCGAATTCTTTATGATAGTTTATTACTTTTACGATATCAACCATTAATATTAGCCAATCCAAGAATGATCAAGAATCAAAATGAAATATTAAATATTTGTACGAATGCAGCTATTCGTCTTATTCATCGTTTTGAAATAAAAGAAGGATGGGGACTTCCTATTTTACGTGATTGGTAAATATATTATTCTCTTTTTTTTTTTTTAATTGATTTCTATCTAATATAATATAATATATATATATAGTATGATTACACAAGCAGCAGCTATTTTTTTACAAAATTGTAATAATGAAAATGATATAATACGATTACAAGCGCGTAAAAATTTGGAACGATGTGCAAAATTATATAAAAGAGATGATATTGTGAATCGTACAAAAAATGCTATTGTATTAAATGAAATTGTTGGACAATTATCATCCTCATTAGAAAATGACATTAAAAATACAACAACGGTACAACAACAATTAGTATTCACGTGTGAAAATCAATTCATTGATTCTTATAATGAAGTATTACAAGTAAAAGAATTATATCCTGTTCATTATTCTTCTCCTTCTTCTCCTTCTTCTTCTACAACAGAAATAAATCTTTAATTCTATGAATGAATGTTACACAAAAACTCTTAATCATGCATTTTATATCATCAAGTGACAACAATCCTCTCCTTTCAACTTATTCTCTATCCCTCATTCCTCACACCACCCCTTTATATATATAAAAATCCATTTCAAATTAATTTTTTTAAAAGGTTCACTCAATGCTTTTCTTTTTATTTCAAACATTTATAAAAATCATGCGAAATAATTAAAAAAAAAAGGAGGGCTTTTAGAATCTAAGCTTGCTGAAGAACCACTTGTTCTTGCCAGTTTGATATCTTTCTTCAAAGAGCTTCTTGATAACCTATATTATATATATATGTATATATATATATATCAATTTTTCGTTTTCTCTTTATAATTGAGAAAATTCCCCTCCTCCTCCACTTTCAAAAAAAAAATAAAGTTCCTTACCTTCTTGGATTCACTACGTTGAGTACCATCCTTGAAAGTTTCAGCAGAAACAGTGCCCTTGATTTGTTCCAAATCCAAAGCATAACTATATATATATATATATAATAAAATTTTAATGTTAGACACATTTTTTGTTATTTCTTTGAGTAAAGAAGAGCGAGAGGGGAGAGTGAAGGGGAAAAAAACAAAAACAAAAACAGTTTATATTTACCGAGTGGGCATCATGTGGTTGTAGTTCACAATCTTGACAAAAGGCTTTACTTTAGAACGCTTGGCAAGCTTCTTCTTACCCATAGCGCGAGTTACCTTCAAGGGATAACGTTCAACACCAGCAACAACAGCATAACCATAAGGTCTATCTTTGGTACCTTCGTCGTGGTCTAATTAAAAAAAAAAAATTTAAATTAATTCAAATAAATTTAGTTTCAACTATGTTAAATATATATATATATATATATCCTCCTTCCTCATTCACGTTTTGGGATATCATGACAAGCATTTGTTATACAACTTTCTGTGTCATTTTCTTTTTTGTCTCTCTCTCTCTCTAAAGTCCAAAAACAACAACTCGTGTATCGAAAAATTCAAAAAAAAAAAAAATGAAATGCGTACTGCGAACGACTACGGCTTTCTTGCCAGCGTAACGACCCTGCAAGATAACGACAACCTATTCAATAAGTTAAAAATAAAATGGTTTTCATTTTTGAACATTTAGTTTTTAATTATAAAAAAAAAAAAAAAATGTTTAATTTCATATATTTGAATTACTACTATTAAAGAAAGAAAAAAAATCCCCCCACCCCCTCCCAGCCATCCCAAATCCATCTCATATCCACTTTTTTTTTTTTGTTTATGAAAAAGATAAAAAAAAAAAAATAGTAAGAATCTTCTCCCTCATCCATCCATCCATCCATCCTTTCCCTTCCTCCCCTCTATTGAATCGCATATATTTCGTACTTTGCCAGCCTTGATGAATTTCACCATCGCAGAGAGTGGATTTCAGAAGAGGGTGTTCCATGTGTACGCGCCCTTTCCTTACTTGATCATGATCGTCTCCGCCAATGAAAATTTCCCGGTTCTTTTTTTTTTTTTTGCTCCCCCGCATTGGGGAGGGAAAAAAAATACTATTTTTTTGTTTTTTTTTTTTTTTTTGCATGATTTTTCTTTTCCTTTTTTTTTAAAAAAAAAAAGATTCTATTGAATCCCATAGTGTATAAGCAATTCCATAAATAAAAAAAAATAAATAGAAAATTTTATTTATTGATATTCAATATTGAAAATCCAAATCGTTCATCATGTACTTGATAAATAGTCTAGAAAGAATAATTTATAAACGATCATCCTAAATATAATAAAATCATATAAATTGAATAAGAAAAAAAGAAATCCAATTAGATATAAGTATTCTTCCCCTCTTTCTTCTTTTAAATACTTTATTAAAACAGCCATCTTTTTTTATTACATTAAAATAGTAATAAACGTAATAATTTTTTCACTTTCCTCCCCGAGTGAAAAAAAAAAAGAGTTGGACCGGAATATGAAAAATCATATAACTTACGTCCTTCTTTTTAAACTTTTTTTTTTTTTCCTCACTCTATATATGTATATATTTTTTTCTATTATAATAACTCCCACCTAATTAAAAAAAGAATGGGTGATTCTATTATTGAAGAGAATAAGAAACAAAATGATAAAAAGGTAAACTATATATCTCTTTCTCAAGAAATTGAATTATATATATATATATATATAAAAGGAAAGGGTGGGTGGGGGAGGAAACGATATATATAAAAGAAACCACTTTTTTTTTTTTTTTTTTTACTGATATTTTTATAAATGGTCCAAAAAAAAGAAGGGTCCATCTCAATCCACACACGATGAATTCATAAAAAAAGAAGATAGTTGGCATCCTAATCCTAAAAGAAATGGTGAAAGTTTTTTTTCAAAACGCGGTCATGGGGGTCGATGGCGTGGATCGCGTGGTCGTGGTGATTTTAGAGGACGTGGAAGTTTTAGAGGACGTGGAGGTGGTTCACATGGGGATACACACCAACGTTATGAAAAACATCATGACATGCATGAAGTAACGCATGGTCCACATGACAATGCAATCACGATCGATCCAGAAAATAAGAAAAAGTCAACAACAACAACAACTACTACGGCAGGAAAAGAAAATGTTACACAAACTGATAACGAGACATCATCCATGGATAAAGAAGAAGATGGTGTAACAAAAAAGAAAAAGGAAAAACAATGGAAAAAGACATCAGAAAATGAAACGTTGGAGACACCTAAAGAAGAGGGACCTAAAAAAGAAAAATCAAAACAACGGAAATCCAAGAAAAAAGAGCAACCCTCTTTATCAACATCCTCTTCTGGAGAACACGCATCCAAGGATACGACAAAGAAAGAGGAATCTTCTTCTGTTGTTGATCAACCACTCAAAAATAAAAAGAAGAAAAAACAAAAAGATGTGATTGAAACAGAAAATGACGATGGATCCATGAAAAAAGAGTCTATTGAATCCAATGAACCTTCTGCTGATCAACAAAAGAAAAAAAGAAAAAAGAAATCCAAGAAAGAAAAAGAGGAATCTACGGATAATAATGATAAAAGTATCACTTTTCAAGAAACATCCACCCACAAAAAAAGTAGTGTTACCAATGAAGAAAAAGTCAGTTCAAAAAAGAAAACGGATCGAATGAAAGAACAACAAAAACAAAAATTTGGTACCTCTGTGAGTAGTAAAATGCAACATTTAGCGCATGATCGATCGCTTCCTATTGAAATTAGTGAATATGGTGGTGGTAGTAGAGGAGGAAGATCGTATCGTCCAACACATGGAACATCCACCTCTTTTAATTTCAGATCAAATTATAATAATGTACGTAAACATGAAGAAGAACCTCTTGTACTTTCTTTTCATGATGGTCAAGTAGATCAATTTCATTTTGCATCGGATGATTTAGTGACAGATCATCATCATCCTCATTTCCAACAACAGGATGGATCTTCAGAGGGTGATCGTATATTATCTGAAAGTATTATTGAACGTCGACCTCCTCCTCCTCCTCCTTCAACTACTTTATCATCATCAAATAAAGATTTTCATTCAAGAAAACCAAGTAAGTCAAATTCACATTTTCAATCATATATAAATATTTCTTAATTTATTAAATTTTCATCTCCCTATTTTGTTTTTTGTTGTTGTTGTATCTATGTGTATTATAATAAAGGAGAAGGACAACAACAACAACAATCAAGAGGAGGATCTAGATCACATCATTATATACATCCTGATGATCGTAATCCACAAAACCGTCGCACTTTATTTTCTCCTTATATGAATAAAGAATCGATACTGAAAGAAATTGAACAAGGAAAATTAATTCAAGGCAATTTACGAATCAATAAAAGAAATCGATCCGATGCCTATGTGACATCGGATCATCTTGATCATGATATATTTATTTTTGGTCAACGGGATCGCAATCGTGGATTAGAAGGTGATAGTGTCGCTGTTCGATTATTAGATGTGGAAAAAATTTGGCAATTAAAAAAAGAAAAAATGCGTAAACGCGATGCTGAAAAAGCAACCACAGCCAACGAAGAAGAAAATGAAACTCAAGGGATTGAAACGAAAGAAGAACCAGTGGAAGATGAAGACATGGATAAAAGTAAACCTAAATATTGTGGTGAAATTGTTGGTATTTTGGATCGACCGAAAGATCAAAAATTTGCAGGGTAAAAAAAAAAAAAAAAAAAAAGTTGTGGCAGATGTGTGGGAGGGAGTATCTTTTGGAAGGGTTTTACTTAAAAAAAAAATAATTTATATTAGAATTTTATATGTTGAAAGACCTCATCATACGAATAACAAGGATCAACCACAAAATAATGATAATGAAAAATCAAAACAACCTCATTTTGTATGGTTTAAACCAACAGATAAACGTACGCCACTCATTGCTATTCCAGTAGAACGTGCACCTCTTGATGTATTTGAAAAAGCCAATGATTATGAAAATACTTTATTAACAGTAAGTCATCTTTTATATATATATATATATATATGTGTGTGTGTGTGTGTGTGTTTAAGAAAACAAAAAACTTACTTGAAAAAAAAAAAAAAAGGCAACGATTACAAAATGGTCTATATTTGGACAACATCCTATTGGTCAAATTATTGGTTATCTTGGACCTGTTGGTACAGTTGTTTCAGAAACACAAGCTATTCTTGCAGATAATCAAGTCAAAGATGAGTCTTTTTCAAATCATGCTTTAGGTGGATTACCAAAAACACCTTGGAATATACCTCAAATTGAATATAAAATAAGACGTGATTTAACGGATACACGTATTTTTACAATTGATCCTGCAACAGCAAAAGGTAATATAAAAAAAAAAAAAAAATTTTTTTGCCCGCACATACACATATATATGTATGTATAATAATATTAACATTTATTTCGGGGGGGGGTTGCTATATAGATTTGGATGATGCTGTTCATGTAAAAACATTAGAAGAGGGTCATTTTGAAGTAGGCGTACATATTGCAGATGTATCTTATTTTCTTCGAAAATATAGTCCTTTAGATACTGAAGCTAGAGAAAGAGGTACAAGTACTTATCTTGTTAATCGAGTGATTCCTATGTTACCCAATTTACTTTGTGAAGAATTATGTAGTTTAAATCCTGGTGTTGAAAGGTAAATTTATTTGTTGATGGAAAGGGGAGACTATCTGGTTCTAATGAATCATTCATTATATATTATAGACTTGCCTTTTCAGTTATTTGGAAAATGGATAGTACTGGCAATATTATAGATACTTGGTTTGGAAGAACTATTATCAAGTAATGTATTTTAAATAAGATGAGAAGAGGGATAGGAGGGAAGAAGAGTTGATATCTAACATATATATATATATATATATATATATATATATTTGATAGGTCATGTGCTAAATTAGCTTATGATGATGCACAAAGTGTTATTGATGGTCATGGACTTCCTAAAACATCCATCATTATGGGTTATTCAAGAAGTTCAGTGGAACAAGATATTACTTATTTATATCAACTTTCCAAACATATGAGAAAACGAAGATTTGAAAATGGTGCTTTATCTATTAATTCGATTCGTTTATGTTTTAAATTAAATGAAGCTGGAGAACCTGAAGATGTTTGGATTTATGAATTAAAAGAAGCCAATCGACTTATTGAAGAATTTATGTTATGTGCTAATATGAGTGTCGCTCAAAAGATTTGTAGTCGTTTTCCAGAGGAAGCACTTTTACGTCGTCATGAACCACCTATTGAAAGACGTTTGGTAAGTAAAAAAAAAAAAAAAAAAAAAAAAGGTGGGGGGAGAGAGGAGAGAAAGAAAGGATGTGGGAGGGGAGGGGGTTTTTTTTTTGATATATAAAACTAAATAAAAAATTTAGACGGAATTTTTAAAATTATCTGAAGAATTAGGTTATGAATTAGATGGATCTTCTGCAGGCAATTTACAAGCATCGTTTAATGCAATTCAAGATGATCATGTTCGATCTGTACTGACTGTAATGGCTATAAAACCTATGCAACGTGCAAAATATTTTTGTACTGGTACTTTGGATGTTTCTAAATATACTCATTATGCTCTTAATGTACCATTATATACTCATTTTACATCCCCTATTCGTCGATATGCTGATGTCATTGTTCATCGACAATTAGAAGCAGCTCTTCGAGAAGCAGGTAAACTATTTTTTTTTTTTTTAAAAAAAAAAAAAAATGAAACCAATATATATATTTTTTTATTTTTTATTTTTTATTGATAGGATCTTGTGGATATAATAAAAAAGAAGCTCAAGAAATTGCTGTTCAATGTAATCGATGTCGTGATGGTGCTAAAAATGCTCAAGATCAAAATATTGAATTATATTTAGCCCATTATTTAAATAATTTGACACGAAGTCAAGGATCTATTATTCGACCTGCTATTGTTGTACAAGTATTAAGTGATGCATTTGATATTATTGTACCTGAATATGGTATTGAAAAACGAATTCATACAGATAAATTACCATTACATCGTCACGTATTTCATGCTTCTGATCTTTCTATGGATGTTTATTGGAAAAAAGGTGAAATGGTGACTACGTTTGGTGGAGAAGAAGAAGAAGAAGGAGAAGAAAGTATACCACATGATAGTGTCATGCCTGGTGAAAAAGAAGATATAAAAGATCCAAAACAATATGTAGAAGATGATGATGTGAATGATCCACCTTTTCCTGGTATTCCAGTTGTTAAATCAGATGATATAAAACAAGTCGCATCAAGTGAGGATATAAATGAATCTACAGGAATGCAACGATTTAAAGTATTTACAACATTTGATGTATTAATTCAAGTGAATATGCAACGTTCTCCTCCTATTATTAATGTTTATCCTATTAATCCATTTGCACAACGACCCTAAAAAAAAAACACTTTTTCTTTTTATATATATATATATATCTTATATACGAAAAGAAAAAATAATTTATTTCTTAGGAATAAATATACCAAACATGTGTTTTGTTTTTTTAAAAATAAAAAAAAATAATAGTGTATATTATGAAAATGAGATGAATCATGATTTTTTAAAATGCTAATTTATATGCTTCAGGAAGTCTATTTTTTAAAAATATATTTTCTTCATTACTATAATCATTTATGAATGAAGAAGAAGAAGAATGATTTTTTTCAATGATTTTTACTTTTGTTGGTAAATCATTAACTAAGTTTTCATAATTTAATTCTATTATTAATTGACTAAAAAAGAAAGAGAGCGTATTAGTTATTGATATGTATTCCATTAGTTATTATATTTATATATATTACCTTTTATCCTTTAATTTTTTAATAAATTGAATGAATCGAATAGATGGATGAGGTAATGTGATAGAAATTATATGATGGTGTGGTATATTAGATAATTTTCTTAATGTTTCATATTGTTCTCTTCTTCCAACATAAGCTAATAAAAAATCATGAATAATACGAAGATATGTCTATCATATATATATATATATATAATAATGAGTGTTTTGTTTTTGTTTTTTTTACAATATATAAGATACAACTTACATCCATATCCCAAGGAAAAAGTTCATTTGTAATTTTTTTTAAAGGTATAAAATTAGGAAGTGTATTTTTTGAAAGTATATAATTTGTAAAATCATATGGACTATAATGAATGCTTGGTTGTTTAGGTAAAAAAAGCAAATAATAAGGTTCATAATAGGTTTCTATTTTTGTTAAATAAAAAAAAAAAAGGTTATATCTCTTTCTTTTTACATGTAATATTGGAACATATATATTCTTACGTCTATAAAATGTTTCAAGACGAATACCACGATAATTTTGAAATGTAAATGTTGTTCGACCTGATAATCGATAATAACCAATTAATTCTTGTACACAACGTGCTTCAACAGTTTCCATTAATTGATCTAAAATCTATTTCATTCATTCATTTTGTTAATATCTATCTCTTTTATTTTGGAGGAGGAAGGGTGTCTTTTTACCTTTTGTTGTTTATCTTTTAATTCGGATGCTTTTTCTCTTGTTGTATCTCTAATTTCTTCAGAAAATTTTGTTGTTGCAATATATGCAATATCTTCTTCCATAATTTCTCTTTTTAATTTTTCTTTTTCTTCATTGGCTTTTAATACTTTTATATAAAGTTTTATTTCTCAACGAATTAGTTTATATATATATATATATATAGTATGATAATTTTATTATAAACTTTACATCGTTTCCTTAATTCAGTTACTTGAGCTTTTAATTGATCTTGTCGTGTAGGAAGACTATTTTTTTTTTAATTTCAAACCATAAATAAAAAAAAAAAAAAAAAAAGGAGAGAAGAGAGTTGGTTTAAAACTTACAACAAGTTTGAATCTAATTCCATGTTTGACGTTTTAATGTTCAATTTTTTCGAAAAAAAAAAAGAAGCTGCGCGTTTTACAATAAAAAGGGAAAGAACAAAATCGCGTATCTTTTTTTTTTTTTTTTTACGTTCCCGCACAGACAACACAAACGAAACACGTAGAATACGCGTTTCTTTTATATATATAATATTCCCCTCTTTTTTTTTCACACTTTTAGGTGGGCCAAGATAATGACACACGTTAATGAAAAATTAATAAATTCAAAAGAATTTTATGATTTATTAAAAAGGTATTTTTTTAAATATATAAAGGGAATTTATTATAATTAGAGAGATCCATAGAGACACTAAAAACTAATTTTTTTATTTTATTTTTTTTTTGGTTCTAGTATTATACGAGATGGTGATCCAAAGTAATATTTATATATATATATATATATAGAATAGTATGATTGACAAAATAAAAGAAAATTAAATGTTGAAATATATATATATATATATATATATGGTAATGGTGGGTGCTTTTATATTTTTAGTATTTTAACAGCTTCAACAGTAAGAAACGATCTTGAAAAAGACCTTGTAAGTTGTTTATATAAGAAGCCCCTTTATTTTTTATTTTAATGGATATGTGTAATAATAAACTTTCTTTAAATAGAAACTTGAAGAAGGTGCATTAAAGAAAAAACCATGGAAATCTATGATCAATGAACTTTTAGATAAAGCACTTGTAAGTAAAAATATATATATTTCCAATAGATAGAATTTTTTAGTGTATAATTATTATTATTTTTTATGATTTAGGGTGAAGTGGCCAATGAAGAAGAAGAAGAAGAAGAACAAGTAGAAAAAGATATTCTGAAAAGTCCAGAATCTACAAATGAAAAACAAAAAGAGAGTGATTTAGATGAAGAGGATGATTTGATAGTTAAAAAAAAGGAATCATCCTTACCAAAGACGAAAAAACAAAAACGTACTACTTTATCCAAACCATCTGCATTAGATATTAAAACACCAGAAAAGAGTGAATCGGATCATGATAATGAGGATAGAGTAGTAACCTCTTTAACAAAAGAAAAAGGAAAACAAAAAAAGATGGATCATTCTAAAACTGTAAGTAAAAAAGGTTAGATGTAAAGGGAAAAGTTTTATTTGTACTGAGTATCACTCTCCTCATATATATGAATAGTCATCAGCAAGTGAAGAAAAGATTAAACGATTAAAATCATATATTTATAAATGTGGTGTAAGAAAGAAATGGAATACTGAACTTGCCGGACTTAATTTGAGTAAACAAATTAATAAATTATCATCGATACTTCATGAATTAGGTGTTGAAGGTTAAATATTTATATATATACTCTTCCATTTTTTCTTTTTCTCCACATACACTCATCTCTCTTCATTATTTAAAAAATAGGACGTCCAACTTTAGAAAAATGTCAAAAAGTGAAAGCAGAACGAGAATTAAAAGCTGAAATTGATAGTTTAAATACAGAAAATATTTTGGATGATGATGAAGATGGAAAAATTCGTAATAGACGAACTACAAGACAATCACAACCTACTACTACAGCTAAAAATAAACGAAAGAGACGTATTATTACATCTGATGATGATGATGAAGAAGAAGAAGATAACAGTACTTCATCCAAGGTAAATATATATATATATATATTCTTATCTTTATTTATTTTTTATGACAGATTATATTTATATATCTAATTATCTAAATATTAGATTGCAAAGACTTCGGATCTAGATTTATCATTTCTTGGTGATCAAGGTTCTGATAGTGATTAAAATAAAAATAATGTATAGAATATACATTCTTTATTCGATACCACAAAGTATAATAAATAATGCTTTTTTTTTTTGAAAGTGAATAAGACTTTATTATTATACTGGGTTAAGAAAATAAACTTACTTTATTGGATGAGAATAATTTTATTTTATTTTTACAAGTGTAAAGTGAGGAAAGTCGTATCTCCCGGCACCCTTTTTTTTTAACTAAACTTGGTATAAATAAAATTCTTGGGCTTATCAGTTTACTTCTTTGTCATACAATAAATAATTTAATAAAAATTGGGGGTTGGGGGGGGAGGGGATTGGGTGAGACTTTTTTTTTTATGCTAATTAAGAACCTGTGATATGACACAACGGAAAAGTGCGCCGGTAAACTTATTATTAGATACATATTTTAATACGTAGTTCTCTCTGTTGTTGTTTTTTGTTCGTGATTACACTATTATAATACATCATTCAACGTTCTCAGGTAGATAATAATTTAAAGAAATATTGCGTCCTTTTATTTATTATTTAATACAATATATAAAAGTTACAGGACGACAAGTACGTAACTGTTTATATTTTGATAAGATTATGTCTATATAATAAAAATACGTAGTAATAGTTTTTACTAATTTAAATTTATGTAACATATATGTATGTTTTAATATCAATTGAAGATTTCTCAAATGTTTTGTGGAGTATATTTCCCATACTCTTTCTTAATGCTATTATAAGCTGTATTTCTTCTCTTATTGGTACCATTAACCTACTAGTCTTTATACGTATATAATATCATCGTGCGAATAAATGACTGAACTCTGTGACAAAGACTTTTATAAACAAAATGTATGTACACCTAAAAGTAATTTATTTTTTTTGGCGATTCAATTTTTAATATCTACATATCTCTGTAAGGTAAAAGAACTTATTAAATGGACGTTAAGGAATAAAGTAAACGATAAGTGCAATAATGAATACGTAATAGAATAAACTATTCAAATTATAACTTTGTATCTACGTATGATTAATCTCAATTAAAAAAAATAACCAAATGAATGTCTATAATCTATATGGTATCATACATAAAACGGCATTAAGCGCCGGTTAGAATCAAAGTTATTTTGTTAGTTAGTATACAATTCATTCAATAATTATCATCAAATAAAGAGATAAAATAAAAACCCAGCAATCAACTTTATTTTTTTTGGTTATCAAATTTATGGGAATTGGGTCCGAATGTCAAAAAAACGAAATTATACAACATTTTATCCTGTTTAACACAAAAGACATAATAAGATGATGAGAAGATGATAAAGGAAAATCTATCTTTTTTTTTTATCCCACGCCACAACCTACATTAGAACAAATAATTTCTATCATTAAAAAAAAAAAAAAAAGTTATATAAATAATGAGAATCGTTTTTTTTTTATCTTTTTTCTTTCTTACATAATTGATATAAAACAACTATTCTTCTTCTCTTTTTTTTTTCCATCTGATTCAAATATAAACAATGACTAGTATAACACAACATCCAATGGACCCATTGACAGCTGATGAAATTCATCGTGCTAGTGATCTTGTTCGTAAAGAACATGATGATGGTGATTATATTTTTAATAGTATCACACTCAAGGAACCTTTTAAAGAAGACGTGATGGGTTATTTTGGTTATGATCCAACACTTCCCAAAGTAAAAGAAATTGAACGTGAAGCACTTGTTGTTTTAATTGATAGACCAAGGTAATTTATATCATTATCATTTATCCCCCCCCCTCTTACCTCTTTTTTATTTGTTTTACGACGTTTTAAATTAATTTCATCTCTCTCTCTCACTCTTTATATATATAGTGGTGTTGTTCATGATATCACTATTTCATTGACAAAAAATACTATTACAGAATGGATCAAAAAAGAAGGTCAACAACCTACTGTGACTCCATTTGAAATGATTGAAGCAGAAGATGCTATGAAACGTGATCCATTAGTTATTGAAGAATGTCGTAAACTTGGTATTACAGATATGAATCAAGTTTTTATTGATCCTTGGGGTATTGGTTGGAGTCATATCAAGGGTAAACGTTTGGTTCAAGCTATTTGTTATTTACGTACATCACCGGATGATAATCAATATGCTCATCCATTGGATTTCAATCCACTTTATGGTAAAGTAGTAAACAAGTGACATGTGTTGTATGGGAGAAGGAGGATGCATCATTTGAAAAAAAAAATCTCTTTTATATTAAAAAAAAACTTGGGTATTCTATTATATAGATGTCAATACAAAGAAAGTAATCGATATTATTATTGCTAAACGTCGAAATAGTCAATTTGAACGTCCTACGATTCCTTTAGAAAATCATCATTTCTTACCTGAACATCTGGGTGAAGAAAACTTACGCAAGGATCTTAAACCTATTCAAATCATTCAACCGGAAGGTGTCAGTTTTACACTCCGTGGAAAAGAAATTTCATGGCAAAAATGGAATATGCATATTGGTTTTAATCATCGTGAAGGGTTGGTGCTTAATAATTTAACCTATCAAGATATGGATGGTTCGATACGACCCTTATTTTATCGTTTATCACTTGCTGAAATGGTGGTTCCTTATGCTAATCCTTATGAACCTTATAATCACAAAATGGCTTTTGATGTGGGAGAATATGGTATGGGTTTCCTTTCTAATTCATTAGAATTAGGTTGTGATTGTGTTGGTAGTATTTATTATATGGATGCTATTTTGAATGATTTAAAGGGTCATCCATGGGTTATTCCTAAAGCTATTTGTATTCATGAAGAAGATGCTGGTTTGTTATTTAAACATACCGATTATCGTTCTGGAAAAGCTCATTCTGCACGATCGCGTCGTTTGGTTATTTCACATATTGTCACAGGTAATGTATATATATAAACGTTTTTGGGATGTTTAGATATATATGAACAAAAAAAAAAAAATACTGAAACTAATATGATACAATGTTATAGCCGGCAATTATGATTATGGATTATACTATTACTTTTATCAAGATGGTACTATTCAATTTGATGTCAAGGCAACAGGTGAACTCAATACTCAAGTTCTTGCAAAAGATGAAGATGCTGCACCTTATGGTACTATGGTGGCTCCACAAGTCGATGCTCAACATCATCAACATTTATTCAGTTTCCGTGTGGATCCCATGATTGATGGTATCAATAACTCTGTTTCCGAAACAGATGTGGTTGCTTCTGAATATCCAGTGGGTCATCCTGATAATATGATTGGTAATGGATTCAAGACAGTGACTAAAGTATTTCAAGATACACATGATGCTCAAGGTGTTTCCAATCTTGAAAAACATCGTTCTTGGAAGATTATCAATGAAAACAAGATTCATCCTTATGCCAAACAACCTGTTGGATGGAAAATTCATAATCCTTCCCCTCCTACTCTTTTAGCCAAACCTGGATCCATTGTGTATGAACGTGCTATTTTTGCTACCAAGAATCTTTGGGTCACACCTTATCATCGTGAACAAAAATTCCCTGCTGGTTATCATATTTATCAAAGTGATCCAAAAGAAAATTTAGGTATTCCTCAATATATCAAAGAAAAGAAAAGTGTACGTAATCAAAGTATTGTTACATGGATTACCTTTGGTTTGACGCATATTCCTCGTGTGGAAGATTTCCCTATTATGCCAGTGGATATTGTGGGTGTTAGTTTAAAACCTACTAATTTCTTTATGGGTAATCCTGGTATTGATATTCCTGCAACGAACAAGGTATCCACGAAAAGTGCTTATGCATCGGCAGAAGCTAATTCATGTTGTGGAAAAACAAATTTGTAAAAAAATCATTCCCCTTTTGTCTCTCTTTTTCCATATTTTTTTTTCTTTCATTTTTGTAAAGTAGACCCATTTTCTTTTTATTATTATTATTATTATTCTTTTGTTATACCATATATAGATATTATTATCAATGAACTTAATAAAATATTATTGTTTTTTATATCATATAAGTCATTTAAATGTAATTTTGTCCTCACGTCTCCTTATCTTGACTTTTTTTTAAACGTGTAATGTTGTTAAATGTAACACACAGATCACGCAATTTTGGAAGTATAAAAAATTTCTGTCATCGGAAATATAAAATACTATTAGCAAAAGAAACTGATCTTTAAAAGAAACTGTTAGATTGAATGGATTGTTGTGTCCTTAATTTTTACAAACCACATGTCAGTTTCACGAATACATTTTATTAAAAATAAAATTCAAAAAGTTAACATTGTAAATTTTTATACATTTTTTATTTTTATTTTTTAAAAAAGATTCAAATAAGGAATAAAAAGAAGTTTAATCCAATGAATTAAAAAAACCATGACATGATCCATCCAATGAACATACTTTTTTTTAAAAGGAGGTGTTGGTGGAGGAACACTATCTGTAATTTTAAAAGGATGTGCTTCTGTATTTAATACCCATTCATTTAATGAAAGTTGTTGTTGTTCTGATGAATCATTATCATCATCAAATAAGAGATATAAATATTTAAGTGTTTCTGCAAAGAAAAAGCTATTATGAAAAAAAAAAAAAAAAAAAAGAAGGGAGAGGGAGGTTAATAAACGTTTTTCTTTAAGAAACTAGGATGAATTATTTATTTACCTTTCTTGTCGATCATCCCAATTAGGATAATAGGCATCCACATTACCAATACCTGAAAATCCAGAATTAGCTCGACAATAAGTATGAATTGAATTAAAAATGTCCCAAGCCATGTCTTGATAACGACGATCATGTGTAAATCGATAAAAGTAAAATATGGATTCAATAGTTTCTATATATATATATATATATGTGAGTTTTTTTTGCATTTTTTTATGACCTTTTAAATAATATATAAAAGAAAGAAAGAAAGAGAGATATTTTACCAGGTCTTAAAATATAACTTGAAACAAGTGGAAATACACCATAGGTTTTTGAAAGATATTCTCTTCTACCTGTTAAATTACCTACAACTGTACTTCCTTCTTCATCCATATAAGCAAATACTTCAGGTGCTATTCCTGTACGCGTTGAAGTCCAAGCATTATAACATCCATGCATCATATCCGATGCTAATTCTTCAATATCTGTTAATTCAGGAATTGTTCTTGCTGCTAAAAGTAAATTGCCTGGTGCAAAACATGCCTTTTAAAATATATATTAACAAGAGAAGAAGAAAGAAAGAAAAAAAAATTTTAATTATGCCAAAAAGTTTTTGATTATTTTACCAATTCATCCATTTTTGGTGTTTGTGTTTCACCATTCAAATCAGCAAGTAATGCAATTTCAGGATGTCCTTTAGGTCTTGCAATAAGATATTTTTTCATACTACGAATCGATTGAATGACCATTTCTTTCATTTGATCATCTTTTCCACCAGACATTACATATTGTTTAATTAAATACTAAAAAAAAAAAAAAAAAAAAAATAGGACAATATTATTATTCAATCATCCCATTATATATTATACAGCCAAATAATATACTTTTTTTAAAAATAAATAAATAAATAAATTTGTATTACCTCATAAAAACTATCTGCCATTCCACCCCATGAAATATAATCTATAATATATATATATATATTGTTGTGTGAATGAAAAGTAATAGAAGCATATTAAGAGTGTAAAAATAAATAAAGAAATGTATTTTACCTCCCACGGCATCACCAGTATCAGGGTTGATCAGATGAGGAAATAAACCTGGTTGATTGGTCTTTAATTGAACAAAAGTAGTATACACTCGTTGACCCTAATATAATATTGTTTATTTGTGATTAATATATATATATAGAATCAAGAAGACAACCCAAATGAATTTTTCTTTTGAATAATGAATTATATTACATACAACATGATGATATGTCCAATCACCAGTAATTTCAGATAATCTTGTAAATTCAAGTTGTACTGTTCCTAATTCAGCAAGACATGATGCCCCATCTGGGAATCCAGATTTGACTCCTTTACCTCTATATATTGTGTGTGTGTGTGTAACGCATGTTAGAAAATAAGAAAACAAATGATCATGTCACGAGAACAAAAAGGTCCCTGGTGCGTTTTTTTTTTCTTTCAAACACTTTACGTTTTAAAATTTACATATTGATATGGAATACCAGTAGGTGTATCAAATGCTGGAAGAAGTCTATCCACCAATTCAACTGTTTTTTGAACAAACATTTCATCACCTGAAAGTTCATAAGCTGATAATAAACCACCTACATATCGAATGGTTGTTTCAAAAACTTGAACTAGATGACTATCATGAGTCACATCCCAATTAATATTCGCTATATAATCTCTAGCTTCATTAAATTCTCCATAAAGTCCCATTATATAAAGAGTATCAATTCCATCAACAATGGAGGCTATATATAAAAGTTAATGTTCATTGATAATTAATAACAAATGTCTTCATGAGCTTGATATATTGTATAGATATAAACCATATTCTACGTATTATTTATTTATTTTATATCTTACCACCCCATCCATTTCTATAATATATAAATCATAGTATTATTTTTGTTAATTAAGTTATTTTAAAATTATGAATAGTGTAAATTATAAATTGAATGTTTAGGTTTTGTACCTTGTATTTACAGGACGATTCGAAACAGGACGATTTTCATCTGAACCCCAACTAAATGTTCGATATCCATCCCATGCAAAAACCATGGCATCCTTAATATATTGTTGTTTCTCAGTTAAAGTTAATTGATGTGCATCTGGTAATTTTTCATTCATTCGACTTGGATAATATTCTACAGGAGCTATATTTTCATCTACAATTGGAGTAGGTCTTGGAATATATGGATCATAATTTTCTTTTTGAATTTTAGATGGTTGAAAATAATGATCGGTATAAACTGGACGTTGTTGTTGTTGCTGTTGTTGAGGAGCACCATGACTTAATGTTATACTACTTGCTAAACATAATAAAAGTATGGATTGATGATTTGTTGTTATTAACATAAGTATTGAAAAAAAAAAGAATAAAAAAGAAATAAAAAGAAAAGAAAAAAGAACCGAATTGAATTGAAAATATATATTTTTTTTGTGCATATATATAATGGTTGTTGTTTAGTATGGACTCATGATCACTAAATCTACTTTTTTAGGTCGGATTGATTTTTTTTTTTTTGCCACTTCTCTTCTTTCTTTCTTTCCGAAAAAAACCAAAACAAAACAAAAAGTACTGTTTTTTTTTCTTTTAGTCTTGATTCTAACATTTTTATCTAAAATAAGTAAACTTGTATCTTACTTGGATTATTATAAAATAATACGTAATAGCTTAATTTCTGTTCACTTTTTTTTTAATGTCTTTTACTACACCACATTATAATGAATTGGAAAAAGGGGATCTTCTATATATTATTATTTAATCATGACATTTTGGTACAAAGATATATATATGTTAGCATCGTTAAAAACGTAATATGATGTTTTACGCCGTATTGTTTATCAAATTTTGAACGTTGTGTAACTAAGAATATGCTTGTACGACGTTTTTGTTTTGTTTTGTTCATCCATGCATAATTTTTTTTTTTTTTTTTTTTTTTTTTTTTGGTTTCTATAATACGTATTATAACCTTCTTTATTTTAGTAAGTTTTTTTTTTTTTTGAGTGGCTATGACAACTATTTCTCATTTTTTCTTTTACCACTTCATTTTTATTATGTATGTATGTGTGTGTGTATGTTAAGAGTTGCCATGTCAACAAACACCATTTTCTAACAATAGTATTTGTGTTACACGCATCATATTCTTTTTTATGCGTTACAATTTTTTTTTTTTTTTTTGCTAACCTAAAACTTTTGAGGAGTTTGACCGTCAGACATACACCATTTTACACCCAACGTACTCTTTTTTTTTTTTGGTTTTAAGAAAAAGAAACTTAAGAAATACGTATCATAATTTGATATTATAATTTTTTATTATTTTATTTTGTCTCAGTTCTATTTTGTATGACAATTCAACACTATTATACTGTATATTGAATGAACATATTACAAAAACAATTTTGTAGGTACGTCTGCATAAAAGGTGTTTCATTCTATAATAAGGAAGAAAAAAAATTTTACCCAATGGTTCATTTTTATATGTATATTACTATTATTATTCAAAAAAAAAATGGTTTAAATAGGTAGAAGAAATATACCCGTAATAATGCAATTGTGCTTTAAATGTCTACAATTAAAATTCTACTGGTTAGACTGATTTTTTTTTTTATTCAGTTCAAATGTTCACTTAATTTTTTTTTTCAAATCTAATATGTGCTACTTATTATATACAACGCTCGGTCATTTTTATTGAACGAAACACATTAAGGTTTCTATATTAACTAGATCAATAGTATACCTATAGGTATCATTTTGACATTGAAAATTTCAATAGTTTTCATGTAGAAATCTTATTAATAGGAGGTATATGATAAATTATGATTTACTCCCCCAACGTCTTTAACATGATAATTTATTTCTATTGATGATAGGTATTCATGTTGCTCAAAATAAATGTAAAAGGTATTAATGATATTATATAAGGATAGAAGAACAATGATAACAACTACGTACAGCATCTCTTCAAGAAGTAGAACCCTACTAATGGACCACATTTAATACTGAGTTCTTTAACTTAATTTTAGTGTACGTAATGGATATTTACACTACTCATAATAAAAAAAAAAATTCATGCATAAATTGTTTGTTTTCCCAACCTAGACTTTTCCTTATCTATTTGTTTAAATTCACCCATATCGCATCATTACTACTATATACAAAAAAATTCACAAAAAAAGATTGTATACCAACACGTCATTATTACGTGTTACTCGTCTACAACCAGCAATCGTGTAATACCCACTTCTAAATATATAAAACAACAGTTGATATCTTGTAAGATATCCATATCTATATCCGTATTCGACATCTTGCGGGAATGCAATGAAATTATAATATTCCCCCCATAAAACAATTTGATCCTGCTCAAAATAGGATATGTTACTGAAAACCAACATACGTACCATACGATCAACATACTTATCCAAAGTTCCCTTTTCTCATTTCTGTGCATGCGTCGATCCATTTGTTCTAATGGGTATTTTTGATCCCTTTTATATATACCAATTACATATACGTAAAGACCGTAAAGAACGAGAACGAAAAATTACCAGTGGCTAAAAATGAGATTGTTCGTTGTTGTATACATTATTCACCAAAACATGGATACTCGGCTTATGATTTTGAATCTGATGATATCTCATAAAAGACTCAAGACTTAAAATAATTTCGTAAGGTCATTGGATACGTAGTTCTATGAAGAATATACCACTCACCGATGCTTCAAAGAATAAAGGGTGCATGTACCTTAGCAACAAAAAACAGAAGAATATTTTTAATTCACGTAACTATTTAAAGACTTCTAGCTATAGTGTATACATACATACATTATTAAAACAACAGGAAGCATGAAATTAGTTGGTCAATTAGATAAACATTAAATATGGAACTGGTTTTTGGCCAGCACTTGGAGCTTACAGCACATCCATTCCATTAGGCGTGGTAAACATTAACAATTAATTATGTAGTAAAAAAAACTACTAATTAATTTTTGGTGATTTAACATTGTCACATCAGTGTTTTAAAAAAAATCTAACTTCATTGATTTTTATCTGAATTAGTAGCAGTCGTCCAGGTATTACTAGGCTACGGTTTATTTATAACAACTAGTTTTAATTATATAGATTAAAACTTTGAAAAAATACATTGATGTTTTAAAAAAAAAATTAATGCCCTAGTACTGAGATATGACTTAGTAATTACAGCTTTACGTTCTTTTTCAAAAACTCTTGTTAATCAACAGTTTTATATACATTTTATTGTAATAACCAGGTTTAACCAAATCTTTCAAAAATGTTATAGTAATTTTAAAGAGATAAGGTCTAATGGCTGGCCCCTGTCTTTTCGTGTTAGTTTTAAAGAGACTCACTAACCTCCAGGCTTACAAGCCCCGGTTAACTTAAGGTATAACGGTTGAGTTTGTTCTTTAAACAAAAGTATACAGATTTATAAACAAGCAAAATGTATTTCGAAAAGCGTTTAAAGAAGTCTATTCTGACCAAAAAGAAAAGCACCTTTTATGACAACAGCTTGTTCGACGCCGTTCTCATATGAACACCCCCCTCTCCTTTCTTTTTCTTCCATCAAGAACATTTTTTTTTTACAAAGCACAGTAGCGAGTACATATCTCTTAATAGGCAGATGTTTATGTAGCATTAAAAATATACGGAGACCATTTATTTTTTAGACAACAAGTTTACATCAATATTTAAATATAGTTAAAGTACAATTTTATTATAGAAGTTATTATTTTAATCAGACTTTCTATTTCTTTTGTCATCATTTTAAACAACTGCTATAGTAAAACAGTATTTTTTGCACACCCTCTCTTTTACACACACCCTCTTTCTTTTTGCGCTCTCTCTCTTTACACTCTCTCTCTTTACACTCTCTTTCTTTTTTCACGCACCCTCTTTTTGCGCGCGCACACTCTCTCTTTTTGAACCCCCCGTTTTGCACACACCCTCTTTTTGAAACCCCCCCAAGTTTTTTCCATCCCCCACTTTTGCACTACTTTCTTCTTTCGCCCACTCGTGCTTCTTGTCTCAACCAAGTATAAAAAAAAATGATATAAAGAAGAAAAAGTTGAGGACGTGTCAAAGGTACTAAACCATTCGTGCTGAGGACATGGTGGAAGTAGCCAATGAGCTCGCGGTCGCTCTGACACAATCAGGAGTAAAATCGACTGAAGATCAGAGTTGCGCTGATAAGGATTTAAAAAAAAAGGGGTCGACACAGAGTTAAAGTAGGATTAAATAACCACGAAGGATCAAATAATCAGTACACGGTATATTGGGAAATGAGGTAAACAAAATACATAACCCATGCCAACCAATGTGTAGACGCCGCTATCGATGAACTGCGATACTCCAATGATAATACCTCTCTATCAAAAGAGCCTACAGATCAAAGTAGGATTTTCCACACATAAGAAAGAAGAGACAAAGAAGCACAATATGGAAAAAAAAAAGAAAGAAGAGACAAAGAGAAAGAGAAAGAAAAACATGGAACTTTGCTTTTTAATCTTGGGGGAATCAGAAATCGAACGCCAAGTCTTTTTTTTTTTTTTGATGGTATGATTTAATTGATTCTGGACCTACTCGGGACCTGCTCTTTTACTATGAATTCTAGACTTTCTCTTTTACCACTACTATGGACACGTAAAAAAAAAAAAGATGTTTGTCGATAAAGTAAAATAAAAAGAATTATTACCATGACGATGAATCGTTACAACCTAGTTTTCCTTTGACACGGAACCCATCTACATCGTACTTTTTTTCTTTGAATGAATGAGTAAAAGTTCTATCTATTTCTATGGCCCCAAACGTTTTTTCTTTTTGACGATATGTAGTAGGTACCTCACCATTTCCACATGATAATGTTTGATGTACATGCTGTTCGATCATTGCTACCAGGGATAAAAAATAAATTAAAGCGAGCTATTCCTATTTTAGTATAGTCTGGTAAATATATTAAAAGCGGGAAAAAGCATTTCATAAAATCATTACCATTGCCATGGATTGCAGAAAAAAAAAGGTAGAATACTTTCAAGTACAGTACGTAGTGTATTTTAAGAGTACGTATTTTTTTTTTCACAACACGAAGAGAAGATAAAATGACTAAGATAAAATTTGTTTTTTTTCTTTTTAATGTCTTTAATCGAATTGATAAATGTAATTTCTTTGTAATTGCAAACGAAATGTTATATTTTTTTCGAGTAAAGTAAAGAGTGTGTTTACTTGTTGGTTGTGTAACACAAAAATCCACCCTCTGTTGTTTGTAATGTATTAGCAGTAGCATAAAAATGTTGGTCATTATTTGAAAGTATTCTATCTTTTTTTTTCTGCAATGATTTTATGAGATGCTTTTTCCCGCTTTTAATATATTTACCAGACTATACTAAAATAGGAATAGCTCGCTTTAATTTATTTTTTATCCCTGGTAGCAATGATCGAACAGCATGTACATCAAACATTATCATGTGGAAATGGTGAGGTACCTACTACATATCGTCAAAAAAAAAAAAGTCTGGGGCCATAGAAATAGATAGAACTTTTACTCATTCATTCAAAGAAAAAAAGTATGATGTAGATGGGTTCTGTGTCAAAGGAAAACTAGGTTGTAACGATTCATCGTCATAGTAATAATTCTTTTTATTTTACTTTATCGACAAACATCTTTTTTTTTTTTACGTGTCCATAGTAGTGGTAAAAGAGAAAGTCTAGAATTCATAGTAAAAGAGCAGGTCCCGAGTAGGTCCAGAATCAATTAAATCATACCATCAAAAAAAAAAAAAAAGACTTGTCGTTCGATTTCTGATTCCCCCAAGATTAAAAACCAAAGTTCCATGTTTTTCTTTCTCTTTCTCTTTGTCTCTTCTTTCTTTTTTTTTCCATATTGTGCTTCTTTGTCTCTTCTTTCTTATGTGTGGAAAATCCTACTTTGATCTGTAGGCTCTTTTGATAGAGAGGTATTATCATTGGAGTATCGCAGTTCATCGATAGCGGCGTCTACACATTGGTTGGCATGGGTTATGTATTTTGTTTACCTCATTTCCAATATACCGTGTACTGATTATTTGATCCTTCGTGGTTATTTAATCCTACTTTAACTCTGTGTCGACCCCTTTTTTTTAAATCCTTATCAGCGCAACTCTGATCTTCAGTCGATTTTACTCCTGATTGTGTCAGAGCGACCGCGAGCTCATTGGCTACTTCCACCATGTCCTCAGCACGAATGGTTTAGTACCTTTGACACGTCCTCAACTTTTTCTTCTTTATATCATTTTTTTTTATACTTGGTTGAGACAAGAAGCACGAGTGGGCGAAAGAAGAAAGTAGTGCAAAAGTGGGGGATGGAAAAAACTTGGGGGGGTTTCAAAAAGAGGGTGTGTGCAAAACGGGGGGTTCAAAAAGAGAGAGTGTGCGCGCGCAAAAAGAGGGTGCGTGAAAAAAGAAAGAGAGTGTAAAGAGAGAGAGTGTAAAGAGAGAGAGCGCAAAAAGAAAGAGGGTGTGTGTAAAAGAGAGGGTGTGCAAAAAATACTGTTTTACTATAGCAGTTGTTTAAAATGATGACAAAAGAAATAGAAAGTCTGATTAAAATAATAACTTCTATAATAAAATTGTACTTTAACTATATTTAAATATTGATGTAAACTTGTTGTCTAAAAAATAAATGGTCTCCGTATATTTTTAATGCTACATAAACATCTGCCTATTAAGAGATATGTACTCGCTACTGTGCTTTGTAAAAAAAAAAATGTTCTTGATGGAAGAAAAAGAAAGGAGAGGGGGGTGTTCATATGAGAACGGCGTCGAACAAGCTGTTGTCATAAAAGGTGCTTTTCTTTTTGGTCAGAATAGACTTCTTTAAACGCTTTTCGAAATACATTTTGCTTGTTTATAAATCTGTATACTTTTGTTTAAAGAACAAACTCAACCGTTATACCTTAAGTTAACCGGGCCTTGTAAGCCTGGAGGTTAGTGAGTCTCTTTAAAACTAACACGAAAAGACAGGGGCCAGCCATTAGACCTTATCTCTTTAAAATTACTATAACATTTTTGAAAGATTTAGTTAAACCTGGTTATTACAATAAAATGGATATGAAACTGTTTATTGACAAGAGTTTTTGAAAAAGTGCATCAACAACGTACAATTAATACGTAAAGCTGTACTCAGTTTGTTTTTCACTTTCTTTCGCTGACGTGTTATTTTCCGCGTTGACACTAAGAAGTCATTGGAAGTTATTTTCTTTTAATTGTTCTTGCTTATTTCGAAATACGTTTAGTTTTTAGTTTAGTAAGTGAATAGTTTCGTTGCTGAATAATCTATATATGTGGATATAATCTATTATACTTATATAACTCATGGCTATAAAAAATTACAAGGAGTATCTTTTTAATAGCTATAACAATTTTAATACATTTATCTTCCCGTCTTTTTGTATTATGAATATAAAAAATTATTTTTAGATTATTTATAGAAAACTTTCGTATATAAATTAATAATATCATCATATGCATAGATAAAATAAAACAAGGCGAATTTTACCTTATGATTTTGCATTTCGCAATTGATTTTTTTTTCTTTTACATTGACGACGAGCCTTTTCTTTTTTCACTATCGCGGTTGGAGGATTAATCACATTTTGTAAAAGGGATGGGTTTCTACTTTTATACAATGTATAGTCACCACTCGTTATAACGATATTTTTATATAACGATAGGGTTTTGGGGGCCAAGACAGATCAAGCAGGGGGAAAGATCGTTCATTTTCTATAATGTATTTAGCCGATAGGTACGGTTTCAGCAAAAATACCGTTATATCGAGTCTGAACAAAAACAGTAAATACGTAATAGTAAATGATTACGTAGTTTCTGGCCGTTGTTTTTTTTTGATCTTCTAGGTTTAGTTTTTTTAAAAAAAAAAACTCTTGTCAAGAGTTGAATGCTCTGAATATTAAATTTATTTTAAAACACATTGTCTTTTCCAAAAAAAACTGCTTCTGCTTCTTGCGTACGTATGACAATTCAAGTTTGCTTTTCGTCCACTGTGAAAACCCAGCTTATCATCATTTTTTGTTATTTTGCACGACTATATACACAATAAGCAGTTTTTGGATCTTAGTACGTAAGAATTCGCATTCTTTTTTTTCTTATGGACCATCAGCATTAATTATGTGATGATCGGGTTCTAATAATTCAGTTAGAACTAATACGACAAGACATATTTAATAAAAAAAACTATGCAAAGAGAAAAAAGAATTGCTATATTATTATAGCTTATTTATGGTATGAATAATATAATGTTCTAGAGCTTTCTTCTTTTTCCAAGACATATAGATGTAAATGAGGCCAAGTACACATATGGATAGAATTTTACCAGATCATTAGTTCTATAGCTCAGATCAATAATTCTTTATAGCGATAATTCGATATAACGATGCTCTTTTGGTCTCTAACACGGGGCATATCGTTATAGTGAGTGGTTAACGGTATATACAAATTAGAATACCATGACTTTAATCTATTCATGCATTTTACATTAAACATTTTCTCCCGGGAAACGCAACAACATGCTTTTTATGAATGCTTTTAGATTGATTACTCAAGTTAATACATTTTTATCTCATAACGTTATATTATCTATGGAAAATAACTATTACGATATATAATTAAATAATAATGAGAGTATGGTAATTGGATAATAAGCTTGACATTAATTACGCTACTATGATTAATCAATAATTGAAAAATAAACTATGTGTATTAAACTATATGTTTATTGATACCTGCTGGTATTTCATATTAAATGTACAATGTTAAATCAATGTGAAGATGTTGATAATTTCTCTTTCTGTTCTGTTTTTTTTTTTTACACATGTATTAAAAAATATGACTAATTCAGTACAAATATATGAACTACTATTTGACAAACCCCCCCCCCATTTTATCACTTTAATAAATAACTACTAATTGTTATTTTATGATCTCTGACAGTTAGTAATACTCATTTTCTAAGAAGAAGAAGATTCTTTTTTTTTTCTTTTTGAAAAAATAAAAATAAAATAGAGAAGTCTTTTTGATGGTGGCGTATTCCTAAACAAAAACGTTATCCACATAATACAGTGATAGTGAATACCCTTTCTTATTATTATTCTCATTTGTAAAATATGTATGTGTTGAGAACTACTACTTAAGTTTAATGATCTTGAGATGAAAATATGATCGTTGTTCCATTCACTTGAAACTTTTAATATTGTACAACCTGTATCACCTAATAATAATAAATATAAAAAAAAACAGAATTTTATACAGAGTATCATATATTGATTTTTTCATGTATCCCCTATAAATTATATAGAATTATATTGTAGTATTACTACTCCTTTGATGATGATGACCGGATTTTTTGACTTTTTTTTATTCAAAAAAATAAAAATACGTAATAAATAGATTGGCAATGCCGTCATTATAGGAATAATTTACATCCTGGCTTTTTTTTATATATATATAAATTATTATTCAATAAAATACTTTGTATTACTATTTCTTTTTTTAAGTAAAGGTAATTTCTTGTCCAAAAAAAAAAAAAAAACCTGACATAATTGATAATTAGTTCAGACAAAACTTTGTTTCCCAAGGGGAGGAAGCAAGGAAGAAAAGCTATATTATTATGTGTACTTATAATAAATAAGCTAGTTTGTTTTTCTTTTACAAATGTTATGATGTATGTGTAAAAGCATATGCTTTTTCTTCCTTTCTTTCTCACTTTTGAGAAATGTACGTCGTAGTTGTACATTTATACACCAAAAAGGACAAAATGAAATATAATTTAGGTTTGATATTAATCAAATAATAGCCCATTTGTATATTTTCAACATGAAATAATAAATAGGATGACATCTTTTTCAATTTTTTTTCTCATAAGTGTATCGAAACATTCTGGATCATATAATTAAAATCTTAAAAAGAATGCGTAACCATGCGTAACAAACAAACAAAAGAAAAAACAAGAAGTGAGCAAACAAGGAAAAAGTAACATTAAAAAACCTTTATTTGGATAGTGTCACTTGAAATCTCATCAAAGATTAATATATTGTTTTTCTCAGCTTACGTATTTGAAAGCATTATTTATATATCATAAAAATGATTAATTGTTTTATGGTGGGAAAAAAAAGAAATCTGTGTATTGATCTCGATCATAATACGTAATAATAAGTTTCTCGTGTATAACTCACTCGATTGATTATGTGTGTATTATGTGTGTGTGTGTGTGTGTGTGTACGTACAGTAATATAAAATAATTTGCGGGGAAGAGAAAGAATGGGTTACACTCATTCATTTATGAGTTCTAAAAAAAAGTTCAACTTATGTGAACTTGATTTTTTTTATGCTATCATTTTTTATTATTGTTTACGAGAAAGATCAATTTTCTTTCTCACGCTACTTCTTTTTTAAGATAAAAACGATTTACAATTTCTGGGAATCGCGTTACACCAACTATGCAAAACTTCTAATTACGACGTTTAATATTCCCTTGATCGTGGGATTCAAATTACTATTCATAGTAATTTATAGTAATAACATGAATAAGTTGTCAATATATACTTCACTTTTATTCAATTTGATGTTTATATATATATATTTTTTACAAGTATAAATAGTGTCCTAACTAAAATGAAATCAAGTTATACATTTTTATCTACTTTTAAAAAAAACACTAACACACTCTCCTTTCCATATTATATTATATTTTCTTTCTTAAATATTCTACTGTCTGGTTTACAGAGAAAAAAAAAATAACAATGAAATCTACTATTTTCCAATTAGCATTCCTTTCCTCTTTTTTATTTTCTTCCATGGTGTTGGCTGCTCCACTTTTGAAAAGACAAGAAGGATCCTCTATTGAATCTCCAGAAAATGAAGCTATTGAACGTAATGGTCCATTACCGAAAGGCACAAAATCCATCTTTAATATGGGATTGAATACAACAAGTTATCCTGATTCTGTTCAAGACGCATTGGATGGTGTTTATGCATCCGCTGCTACACGGGATGCTACTTCTCAAGAAATTGAAGAACTTACATTTTATTCTGCTCTTTCAGCCAATGTGTATTGTCCTGCCGTTATTGCTGGAAAATGGCTTTGTCCTAATTGTGACAAAACAAAACATCTTACCATTGTCAAAACATTTAATACACTTGTTTACGATATGAATGGTATTATTGTTCGTGATGATAATGAAAAATCTATTATTGTTGTTTTCAGAGGTATAGTCTATACTTTATTTTTTTTTTATATCATATTCATTACTATACGTATTCTATTTTTTTTTTTTTTTTTACGTAAAAAATATTAAGCAATATATTAATGTTTCTTAATTTTATAGGTTCTGTTTCACTTAATAATTGGATTGCTGTAAGCTTTTTTTTTTATGTTGTCAATACAATTTTTTCTTCTTTATTATATCTAATTTGTTATGTTAAACATAATTCATCTTATTACAAAATTTTAGGACTTGACTGCTGTTCTTGTTGATTATCCATCTGTTTCACTTGCACGTGTTCATGGTGGTTTCCTTGGTAGTTGGAAAGATTGTAAATCTACTGTTACTCAAACGGTTGAAAGTGAATTAAAATCTCATCCTGATTATAAATTGGTGATTACCGGGTACGTAAAAGTAAAAACAAAAATTTGCTTTTCATTTTTTTTTTTTTTTTTTTTACTATGAGGATTTTTCCTCCCTCTCCTTCTTGGTTTTTTTTTTAAAAAAAAATTCTAATTGATCTTTATATACATATAGACATTCTCTTGGTGGTGCAGTAGCTGTTCTTTCTGCTTTGGACTTTTATTCAGATGGAATTAAAAACTTGGAACTTTTCACTCAAGGTAAACATTATTTATAACAAATTTCAATCCATATTATAAAAAAAAAAAAAAGCGTTTTTTTTTTAATGCTAATGATATATATAATCTCTACATTCTATAACACATTTAGGTCAACCTCGTGTTGGTAACCGTCGTTTTGCTCAACATATTGTAGATACTGGAATTACTTATAAACGTGCTGTTCATGCTCGTGATCGTAAGTTATTATTTTTTTTTTAAAAAAAATTAGTTAAAACATTTGACAGGATAATTTATTTATTCTCAACAAAATATATAATTTAAAGTTGTACCTCATGTTCCTGATGGTTTGGTCGGATTTGAACATGCTGGAGAAGAATATTGGCAATCTTCTGATATTACCAAGCGTGTCCGTAAGTAAAATTATTTTTTTTTTCTACGTATATAACCCATTATTGTCTACAATACAAAAATATTAATTATTATATATATTATATACGATGTCTTTTTTATTTTTCAAAACAAATGTATAGAGGTATGTCCTAATGGTTTAGAAACACGTGATTGTTCTAATTCTATTGCTCCATTTACCAGTATGATTGACCATACAAAGTAAGTTATTATTATTATTATTTTTGAAACCTTGCGTATATTTTTATTTTTATTAAATTTTTTATTATTATTACAATTAGATACTTTGGAATGAGCACTGGTATTTGTCTTTAAAACCAAAAGAAGGTTATTATGTTACTACTTTGTACTAGCCAGTAAAATTTTTTTATCTTTTAAATCAAAAAGGATAAAATATACATTAAATATAACTTTCGTCGTGGCTATCACTAGTATCATTTATCATATTATAATTCTATTGTATAACCTCTTTATATT
Source organism: Circinella minor (assembly GCA_016758965.1). Lineage (NCBI taxonomy): Eukaryota > Fungi > Mucoromycota > Mucoromycetes > Mucorales > Lichtheimiaceae > Circinella > Circinella minor. Next base: position 69,796 of record JAEPRB010000123.1, on the reverse strand, counting down.
TATTATCTTATAGTGTGTCTAAATATATTTATAAATTAAAAATAAAATATATCTTTTTTTTTTCAAAACTGTCTGTATAAAAATTTAATCTATTAGCTCGAAACTTCTTAATTAATACGTAATAAACCTTCTTCTTTTTTTTTTCTCAAAAACATAGTACAGCTTTATAAATGATTCCAACAGTCTTAAAAAAAAAACGTAAATGATGAAAAATAGCCTATACCATTTTTTTTTTATATAAATATCCAATAATGTCTCCATGCATAGTATTATTCAAGATGAAAACGCGTCGATATGTCAAAAAAAGGTGTGATCTTAAAAAAGTGTCATTGTGATTATAGTATAGCTTGGGCAATGGGCTCTGGAATGGGACACGTTATTGAGATGACAATTTGGGTCTATTCCATATATCTACAGTTGTGTTTAGTGGTCCATTGTCTAAAGATTCAAGTGATTGAGGGGTGGGGGAATCTAGCGCATTAGAAGAGAATCAGGTGCTTGGGCATCATTTAAAATAGTTGAAGTTTTTTTAAAAAAAAAGTTTCTTCCAGATTATATACCCACGGGTCGTCTCCATTGTTCTTTCCACTCTCTTGAAAAGTCCTGTAACATTGGGTCCTATTGCTGAACAAGGGATTCAAGATAATCAAAACCCATTCGGAAGAGATACCCTTTACTGTCACAAGAGCTGGGGGAATTCCTGGTGAAACTAAACCTTTGTCAGAATTTGGATGCCCCTCCTTTTGTTATTCCCAGTCCCAATTTCTCTACTTTGTATCGAAATGATCCATATATACCAAACCTGACCATCCTTTCATACCAAGTGAAAATGATATCTCCGTAGTTCCTCATACGTACAACATATAATTCTGATGAATAGAGAGACGAAATGATATTAAAACAGTATCCATGGCTATATTGTCTTCTTCATCTGACAATGAATTCCAATGATATACCAATGGCGCATGAATTAATTTTTTTTTTTACAGCAATGCGTATCTTCCAACGTTGACATCAGAACAGCAATATACCCAGTCCCATAATCCAAAGAATTTTAAAAGATATTTTCCATCTCATAGATAGGATCAAAGTTCCAAAAAAGCTAAGGAATTTAAACGTCGCTTTTCGAGATACTATCTTTGTTTGCCAATCGTGAAGACTGTATGAACAATCAGTCGTTCATGGGATTACATTGCTAACTAAAAATCCTGCTTGGGAATATTTGCGCCGATGTAGAAGAACAGTTCCTCAACCTGAAGATGTATACCCTGTTGTTCAACATCTTTTTGCTGAATAGGTGTCCATTAGAATGTGATACCACCCATCAAAGACCTCTTCTTTATGACCACGAAGCATGAAAAGCAAGCTCACCATGTTTTAAAAGCGATACGGTATGGGAGAAGTGATCAGACCCACTAAGAAAATACCTTTATTATACTTTGAAATGGAAGGGGGCCGGTTGATAAAGATCATCTTTCTACGTATCACTGCAGTGAGCAGACGAGGTACGAATTCTCTTGAAAGAGGTGTACACCAGAACATAATCCGAAAGTTTGGGGTCGTTTCGGTGCTGGGGCCACTCATTGTATGTTAGCAGAGGACCGATTACGACATACTATTGATGTATGTGTTTTTAATACAAAAAACTACCAAGTATACGTAAATATCAAAATTAAAAAAGTATTTATTCATTCTTTGTCTTGACGTTCATTTTTTTTTAACTTGTACGTAGGTTGGATCAAAAAAAAAAAATAGGCACGGTAAAAAAAACATCTAGGTCCATGATGACCCTTGGATAACTCAAACTATCCGTAACTTGAAAGAATCATTGCCATTGGATAATAAAGCTAGAAAAAAAAAGATACTCACCATCAACATCTCTTATAGTCAAAAAATGCTCTGAAATTACGAAAATCGAATGAGACACCTTTTTTTTTTTTTTTTTTTTTTTTTTTTTTACCTCGGGAGATTGCTAGTGATATAAACATTGACACTGTTAGCACAAAGAACGACAATGTCCATAGTTTAGATTCATTATTACTAATCAGATAAAGTACACGACGCTTGTTTGCTAATGGGAGCTACAAGTAACCAAAAAAAAGAAAAGAATTGGACAAATATATTGCTGTAACTCCTATTTATTATCCGTCAAGCATTCAAATAAAATAACCCAGAAATAGACAAATATAACTCAATCGATTGAACAATTACGTTAATGGTAAGGATATATTCTATAAAGCACAACCAGACACTCTCAAGTCACATTTACAAATCTTGGTTTTCTACGTAGTCCACTAATAAATAGCAACACTAATACTTGAATTGATTTAATCATGAGAGTACAGCTATACAATCTCTTGGGACAAACCAAATGTAACATACATTCATATATAATTAAGACAGTTCTTATTGTCTCAGCAAAGTCAAAGTACTGCTGTATTTATTTCTGGCATGGCTCATACGTAGTATTTAAATAGCCCCAAAATAATTTTAACTAAATATTTTTCGTCTTTTGATAATTAAATAATTGACCTGATCCTCGTTTTTTTTGTGTGGATTTAGATGTCATGTTCCCTGAATATATATATATATATAAACTCACACCACATCAAATTTCTATTCAAAGTTTCAACTTAATTTTACAAAATTACATACGTGGTGTATTATTTATATATTTACAAAGTACTTTGATCTACAACATGAAAAAAGTACACTTGAATACGTAGTCAAACACTTATTAAACTAAAAAATACCTCCAAACGCAAAGAAAATAAGTCAAAAAAGAAAAATTCAATTCCACATGTCACACGGATTGTTTTTTTTTTTTTTTTTTTTTGAAAAAAAGGTACCGAATACCAAAAGTAAAGAAAGTACACGCATAGAGTAGAAAAACAAAGAGTTTTTGGTTTTGAACTACCAGTTTTAAATGACAAAGTTGGATCATTAATTTTGTGAAAGGTGACACAAAGGAAAGTAAAAAGAGAGATTATTTAATTGAATGTGTAATGCATGTGTTTTGATGGTTTCTGTTAAATATGTGTCAGATTCCATATATATATATATATATATATATATTTTGTCATAAAATTAGAGTGATTTTCTGACCATCCATCCCCCTCCTTATTGTTTTGAGTTGTTAGATAATCCCCCAGAATGACATAATGGATTGCTTTTTTTTTTTTTTTTATAATGAAAATGAGTACTGAAAAATGATTTTATACATTTGATTTGATATGTGTGTTACTATTGTAACCAAAATTTTTTAAAAAAAAGTGACACACTTGTCAATATATCTTTGTATTACCAAATTCAGAAAATACTTTTATATACTGAAGAACTATAATATATACGTACTTGAAAGATACATCTTTTTTTTATGCACACCTCTAGTGAATCTTTTTTAATAAGTTGTGATAAAAAGAAAGAAAGAGAAAGAAAACAATAAGCGATATACATACATAGTGCGTAATTATCAGTTTATATATAATAGATGATCAATTTAAGGATGGAGAAGGCAACCCAAATACCTTTTTTTTTTTAACCCAAAATTGGTTATAACCAAAGCGCAATGTGACGCAAAAAGACAACAACATGTAACAATTATAATTTTTATTGACATAGAAAACAATAATAATTTAATTTATCTTTTTTGTACAAATTTATTCTTTATATTATAAATTACGTACGTACACAAAAACATTGATAACCCAGATTGGGATGGATTTATTGAAAGAGGACCTGGTCCCCAAATAAACCTCTCCTGATCCGCTTCCTGTTACTACTAATTTTGGAAATCTGGAGTACATTACTTTTTTTTTTCTTATAAAAAACAACCCCTTCCTCTCTTTTTTTCTTTCTTTTTTTCTTTCTTTTTCTCTCTCTCTCTTTCTCTGTATCTTTCTTTTCTTTTTACTATCTCTTTCTTTATATAAATTATACACATCTCACATTCAATTAATTAAATCATGAAGTTCACTACTATTTCTACTTTTGTTGTTGCTATGGTTGCATTGACTCAAACAATTGAAGCACAATCCACTTGTCCTGCTCAAACAGTGTAAAGATATTATTTTGAATTCTCGACTCAAAAAAAAAAAAAACAAGTTTATAATTATTTATTTATTTATTTATTATTAAAATAGATTTGATCTATGTAAAGCGAATGAAGATAATTATCTTAGTACTTGTAAACAAACTGGTAAATAATATATTTTTTTTTTTTTTTTTGGTTCACAAAGACTTTTTGTCTTAATCCTCCTTGAATTCAATAAACTCCCACTCCTCCCACTCCTCCTTTCTATCTATAAAAAAAAACGTCTCCCAACTAATATAAATCATCTTATTCTATTAGATTATGCTTGTCTTTGTAAGGTATGTAAAAAAAAGAAATAAAGAGATCCAAAATATTATAAACAATCTTTTGCTGAGAAACAAAGCAAAAAAAAAAAAATGTGAAATAGTGGCAAACAGCAAAAGTTTCATGCTGGGATACGTGTCCAGATGATGTTCAACGTGGTACTGAAGCTGCCTTAATGACAACTTACTGTTCTCAACCTGGTGCTAATGTGTAAAGTATTCTTATTTTATAAACTCTTATTCAGATAAAAAAAAAAAACGTTAACTTAATTTAAATTCAATAATAGTACGGTTGTTCCATCCAGTAGCAGTGTTCTTCCATCCTCTTCTCAAGCATCTATTTCTCAAGCATCTAATACAGCTTCTCCATCTAATGATGATAAGAGTGCTGCTTCTTCACTTGGTGAAAATAATATCTTTTATATTACAAGTAGTATGGCTGCCATTGTTGCTGGTTATATGCTTCAATAGGAGAACATGGTTTTTATTTTATTTTATTTTTATATACGTGAATTGTACCTTTTTTTTTTCTTTCCTTGTCTAATATAATTTTTTATTTTCTCCTTCATATAAAAAAATGTGAGATTCTCCTTTCCTTTTCACTTATCTCTTTTGTTTTTCCCCCCTCTTCCTCCTCCTCTTCCTCCTCCTCCTCCTCCTCATAACTAAACCCCATCATTTCAACCCCCTTCTTCCTCCTTTCCTCACACACTTTCCCCCCCCCCTTTTTTTTTTTCTTCTTACATCTATCTTGAAATTATTTTGTGTCAAAGTATAAAAGAAAAAGAAAAGAAAATTGGATGTTAAACAAAACATATTCCATCCTAGGGTTTTTTTTTTTTTCGTTTCCTTTCTTTATATATATATATATACTTATATCTACAACTTCTTATCTTTGTTTTTTTTCTCTCTGTCGTTAAAGTAATAATAATAATAATAATATTAATATTAATAATAGTTTACTATTTGTAAAATAAACAAATATATATATATATAACATAATATTACTGTTTAATCCATATAAGCTAATAATAAAAATTGACATAGTAGCATGACTTGTCAAATAAAAATAGATAAATAACTATCTATAGATCATAGACTTTTTGTTTTCAATAATGAAAATAGGACAAGCCTCACCTCCCCCCCCCAACCAACCAACCATAACAAATAAAAAAGCCGTTTCCAAGATTATTTACGTACGTACAATTTTTTTTAGTATCAAAAAAGTGAGTACAAAGAATGGATCGACATAAAAAAAAAAAAAAAGAAAAAAGAAAATCATTTTGTTGTTGTGTAAAATAACTTTTTCTCATAACAAAACCTTTTTTAACCATAGGAAATAAAATCGTACATTCATCTTCTTATCCAAAAATAAACATAAATGTCTTTTATCATAATACACATCAGAGGCTGAGGGTTTTCTTTCCAACCCTCTTTTTAACCAATTTTATAAAAGAAAGAAAGAAAAGATGTTGTTGCGGAGACCCATTTTACAACTCGTCATCAATGAAAAAAAAAAAATACGGAATAGACCGTTTTTCCCGAGAGAGAGAGAGAGAGAGAACCACAGAGATTACTTTATTCTCTCATTCATTTTTTAAAAAAAAAAACCATCCTCTTATTCATTCATGGGTGTTATTAAAAGAAATACTATTATTATCCTCTTTCCTACTCCCTCCCCCCTCTCTTTTTTTTTTTTTTCCTGTAACGTAAAAGTAAAAAGGATTTTGGCTGCAGAAATCATAAAGTTCTTGTGACACTCCAAAAAAAAAAAAAAGTTTGAAAAGCCGGGAAATAAAAAATTATATTTTTAGTATTTTGCATGACGCATTCACCAAACCAATGGTAAAAAAAAAACTATTTTTTTTTTGCATGTCAAGTCTCTCCGATTACCGAGTGAACACATGACAACATTTCATAGAGAACATCATCAGCCATGAACTATTATAATAACACAAAGAAAAAAAAAACTGTTTTATTTTGAGAAAGAAAGAGAGAGAGAGAGAGAGTCCAGATTCCATAAGATAAAAAAAAAAAAAAAAGTCCTTTTTTTAACTCTTTTTTAGCTTACTCTCTCTCTCTCTCTCTCTCTCTCTCTCTTTCTATATATATATATATATATATATACAGATCAGATATGTACCTTAAAAAATTATATAACTAAAAATCAAGTGTGCTTTTATATATATATATATATATAACAATTAGTTTACAGGCAAAAAAAAAACATATATATTAATATGGCGGGTATTTTCTTTCGGGGGGGGGGGAGGAGAGGAGAGGAGGGGGGGGAAGAAAAAGGGTTGAAAGTTCCTAAAAAAAGATAGTTTTTTGAATGGGTGCTACAACACAACAACAACAAAAACAAAGCTATTTTTTTTTTTTACGTACTCCCAAACAAACAAACAAAAAAACGTATAAAAAGAAGCCCTAAATTTATTTTTCTGTTTCTTTTTCAAAATTCACTAAAAACCCCCCCTTCTTTTTTATTTTTTTATTTTTCTTTCTTTCTTTTTTTATTCTTCGATTTATCTATCTAGACCAACACTCATATATTTATATATATTACCAAAAAAAAAAAATAATAATAATAATAATAATAATGCTCAATAAATATTTATTATTACTTGCATCACTTGGTGTATTTAGTGCATCAACTCAAGCTGACGACATTTTACGTCGCGTTCCTATGTATCGACGTAGTAATACAGGTCCCGGTATTAAGAATGAACCAATGACTTTTGATAATGGTTTGGTATGTAAATGAATAATAATAATAATAATAATACTTTCAATAATAAAAATAATAATTTCTTTTTTTAGCTTGTAGGAACTGTTAAAATTGGTTCTCCTCCACAGGATTTCTCTGTCATGTTTGATACATCTTCTAGTTTATCATGGGTTCCTTCTACCAAGGTAACAAAAAAAAAAAAATAACGAGTCGCGTCAAAAACAACCATCCCCCCCTCCTCTTTCTCCCCCATATCCCCAATAAACCTAAACCAAAATCGATAACTTAATATAGTATAATAATAACAAAGAAAAAAAAAAGAAAAAAACCTGTTATTTAATTCATTATTCTTTTTTTTTCTTCTTATTTTTATTTTAGTGTCATAGTAGTTCATGTCGAGATTATGGACATACGCCATATGATGTTGAAGGTTCAACTACAGCATTTTCTCTTGATGAAAAACGTTCTATTCGTTTCGATGATGAAAAATGTGTTGATGTTGAATTGTATACTGTAAGTTCTCTCTCTCCTCTTTTTCTTTTAAAAAAAAAGAAATCTTTACTAAATAAACAGCCACACTATATAGGAATCACTTACTGTTGCTGGACTCACTGTTGAGAATCAACTTTTTGGTGCAGCTTATAGTGTTAGTAATATTGGTGATGATGCTTATAGTACGTATATTCGAATGATGGGAACCCCCCTCCCCCAATATATATATATATTCCCCCCAATGGGGTTACTAACTCTTCTTTTTTTTTTTTTTTTTAGTCGGTTACCTCGGTCTCGGCGGTTTCACGGAAGATGGCTCCGCAAACTTTAATGCTACAGATAAAAATGCTAGTAAATATCATAAATAATTTTTTTAATACATTTAATTACATAGGAATATCATTTTATTAACTATAAAAAAAAAAAAATAAACAAACAAACAAAAATTTAAATTATTTATAATAGATTCACTTCAACGCCGTGCATGTAAGTTTTATTAACAAGAAAAAAAAAAAAAGAAAACGTTCTGGAACATCCAATTTTTTTCTTCTTTCTTATCCTTTAACTACTTCCTCCCCCCCCCGTCCTAACACAGAGACGAGTGAGAGGGGAGGGGGAAGTTTCTGTTGAAAGAAAAATAAAATAAAGGGAACCATGATGTGAGATTTATATTTTTTTACTAAAAACTTTTTTTAACCCAAATTTATTTTAGTTGTCAATTCCAATGGTTTTGCCCAGAACGCGTTCCAATCTAATTATGGTCAAGGTTCACAACAATTCGGTATGGTGACAAATAACCAAAATGGATTTTATGGCAAAAAACGATGGAATACACCCGAAGCTGAGTTCATTTTTGGTGGTATTGATCATAGTGTCTATGATGGCAAAATTGCTTATTTTTCATTACCTACATGTGACTATGGTGCTTCACCTTATTGGAAAACACGTATGAATTGTGTTAAATTGGGTCATCTTGTAGATATTAAATTGGCCCATAAATCATTAGCTTCTTTCAGTAGTAATGGTAATTTTATTACGGGTCCAGAGCGTCAAGTGGAATTGTTACACCAAGGCATAGGAGCGCAATGGGATCAAGAATCGAATACATATCATATCAAATGTTGTGAAGGTGAAAAATTACCTGATTTAACTTTTACATTTGATCATTATCAAGTGTCATTACCTTCTTCATTATGGATAAAAGAAAATGATGAAGAAGGTGAAATGTGTCATACACTTCTTGTTGGTAATCGTAATGAAAAAGAATGGTCTCTTGGTGGTGCCTTCTTGAATAATTTTTATCATATTTATGATCAAAGTAATCTTAAAGTAGGTCTTGCTTTACCTAAAGGTGAATCTAAGGCTCAAATTAAGAAAATTGGTAGTCGTAACAAAAACTAATATATATATATATATATATATAAAATAAATACTATAACCCCTTCACTATCATTCATTTGCATTAATTTTCCCTCTCTCTTTGAACTCTCATATATATATATATAAATGCACATATTATTATACATTTTAACCCAAACTTCCAAACATTTCATACACCATTTTCTTCAACGTAAATATAAAACTACCAATGCACATTCATTTTCCTATTCCCCCCCCCCTTCTTCTTCTTTCCCTTCTCTCTTTTTTTTTTTTTTTTGTAACTTTGTTGTAAAAACACAGAAACCATATATTATTATTCTTTATTCTACATTTCATATTTTTTTACCACAATTAAAAAAAAAAAAAAAAAAAAAAAAAAAAAAAAAGTGTCTATTTATTTTTGGAGTATATACAAGGTACCCGAGTTTTATATATTGTAAAATACGTTATCAAAACTTTAATTATTCAGCCACGCCAAGCTTTTATATATATATATATAAATATCCCTCTCTCTCTCTCTCTCTCTCTCATTCTTGTTTGTTGTCATTTATTGTTCAAAAGTCAATTCATGTGTTACCTTAGATATGTAAACAATAAGTTTCTCGGGATAAAGAATGTAAAGTCAGCTGCCATTTTTTTTTTTTTGTTTTTGTGTTGAAAGGTTCCCCCCCAATGGCGTTTTATTTAGGCATGATTTGAAGAAGAATGATCTTTTTTTTTTTTTTCACACACCTAAAAAAAAAAAAGTTTATAAAAATAGATATAGTAAACTCTTTTTTTTAAAAAAAAAGTAAAGTTGTTGGAAAGAAGGTTATATTACGTATTTGATATTAACGTCATGTTATATTGAAAAGGTTAGAAAGAAAAAGATAATTATAAATACCATGTTTTTTATAATTAGAGTATACGTTTTATTATTTAGAATCTAATTGTTTGAAAAAGAAATATAAGATCTTAACAAAGATCGAACTTTTTATCAGATCAAGACATTAAAAACTTATATATATCATTTTGTAATATGTATTTATGCATGCATTATGTGTGTGTGTGTGTGTGTAACAACACATTTCAAATATAAAGACTTTGTTCTTCATCCACAAGTGTGAGGGGAGGACAAACGGAACAAAAAAAAGCGTTCATTGATTGTAAATAGTTCTATATAACATTCAGCAATGTTAAACGAACGATCCTTATCCCCTCACCTTTTTCAACGAATTCACGAATTCAAAAGTTCATCTAAGGTCATTTGGAATAATTAAAAATTAAAGGTATCTCTTTTGTATCTATTAACTTTTCTTTAGCTGGTAAAAGAAGTCCCTCTTCATTTTATCATAATAATTGTATAGCATTCATCAAAAAAAAAAAAAATAGTATAGTTATCCATGTTAATCATTTATCAACAGTGTTCAATCCTTATTTATCACTATTTGCATGTACATAGATTGAGTGTGAAAGCTTTTTATGTCTGTTCATACGTATATAGAATCCCATATAAAAATAGTATTTACAACGTAATGATCGTTTTTATAATTTAAAATAACTTACATGGTACGTACAATGTAATTTTTTTTTTAATTTTCAAAGAATTTTTTCTCCCATATTATTGCTTATCCGTATTAGGATCACCCTTCTTGTTGATAATATTAGGTTTGATGTACACGCTGTTATTATGATTGTCTCGTTACTGGTGTGGATGGTGATGCTTTATTACGTATCATGGTTGTTGTTGTTAAAAGAATGACGGTGTATCAGATCCTGATTCATCCGCATTAGAATACAGTAGACAACCCTCCCGGGTGTTCCGCAACTTTTTTTTTTTTTTGGGAGGGGGGTGGATCATCTTGCAAAAACATAGGGTGTTATTGTACTGTTTATCAAATAGAAAGTGGGGAATCCATGAACCCATACGGTAATTTGTTCTCCCACTGTACGTATTGATGAAGAGAAAATTCTTTTATTTTATTTTATTTTTACATTTTTTTTTAAAACTATAAAAACGTTTTTTTAATTCCCAAGAATATTATATAAGCGGATAAATAAAACAGTGAGAAATAATGTAGACAAAAAAAAAAAAAAAACAAAACAAAATGTATTGTTTTTTTTTTTTTTTTAATAATAAATTGATGATAATAATGTCATAAAAAAAAAATAAACAAAAAATTATTAAAATCAAAAACAAGAAAGAAAAAAAATACAATAAATAAATCAAAATTGAATATATATATGTGTGTGTGTGGGGGGGTATTTTTGAAAGAAGGGGATGGAGTGATGTAAATAATTAAAACAAAAAAAAAAAAAAAGGATAGGGATCTTTTTTTTTTTTTTTTTAAAAAAAAAGAGAGAATGAAGTAAAAAAAAATTAAACGCGTAATTTCTTTTTCATACCTCTCCAAAAGGCAGCACCATCTTTAGATGCTAAAGTAGCTAAACTATGACGTTTATGAGGATCATCCTGATCCTCTTGTAAATCACCCCATTTGGCATCAATTCGTTTTTGAAGTTCTTCAAGATCCGTAGGTTGCCATACTTGAAGTTCATCAATTTCTTTGGATACGGATAAACGTGTTTGAAGTTGTTCTGTAAATTCACGATACGCTTCTTCTTCATCCACAGAAATAATTTCTGAAGAAGAATCCATAGAGGATCGATGGATGATCTTGTGATTAGAATTGACTAATGAGGATAAAGATAAAAGTGAAGTAGGTGAATCTAAATGAGATAAACTACTAGTATCATTGGATACACCTCGTTGTTTATTCATTTCTGTGGATGGTAATGGAGGAAGAGGATCCGTGGGTGGTGGTGCAGCTGGAGGTAAAGGTCCACCTGTCCATCTTGCAATATAAGATCGTTTGGAACTGGATGTTGTATTTGTACTACCACGACGACTTTGCGTACCATGAACGGGAGGTTTTGGTATACCTGTAGTATGATTACTTGCAATCGAACTATAAGATAATCGACGTGTATCTACAATAGATCCTCGTTTACTATGATTGGTAGTTGTTGTTGGTGAAGCCATAGGGGATGGTGAAATTTCATTACTGGGTAGGGGTGTCTTTATGATTAAATTTTCAACCACTTTACGTTGATCATTAGGACTACTTATAGGACCATACGTTCGATATTTTTGTAATAATGTATCCTTTTCCAACACTTGTTTTTTTAAACTTTCTAATTTTTCATCAATATTGGATCGTTGTATTTGACATTCTGATTCCAGTTGGTGTGTTGTATTTAATGAGTGTTGAATTTGTTGTTGACTGTCTTTTAATTCAATTTGTAAATTGGATATTGTTTCTTCAAGACCATATTTCGTTTCTGCCAATGCGGAAATTTCTGAATGTATATTTTTAAGTTCATCACGTGCTTCAGCAACAATGGGACCCCATGAAGTCTCTTGAAAACAAGAACGTAAATTAGCATTGGCAGCTATCACTTGATCAAGATGATTTTGCATTTCTTCTATCAAACGTTCTTGTTTAATGACTACTTGTGATAATTGTCGTGTTTTTGCAGTTTCTACTTCTTTTTGTTCCATATAATGAGTAACCACTTTTTGAATATTTTGTTCCCATTGTATATGTTGTTTTTGTGCTTCATTCAATTTTTTAACAGTGGCTTCCAATTCTTTCACACGATTTTTATTTTCTTTTTCTTCTTCTTCTATGTCATCCATCTCTTTGGGAGGGGTTGTTGTTATGATGGTTGGATTTTCTCTCGTTTCTCCTGAATCATTGTCATGGTGATGATCGGGGTTTGGATGCGTCGAGACAGCGACATTGACCATCCAATTGTCGATCCTATCTGCATCTACTTCTTGAGTGGCAACCGAAGGAGCAACACCTCCATGATGATTACAACGTAAATAAACTTCTTCAAACATTCCTAATAAATCCTTTTCCAAATCATCCAAAGTAATTGTTTTAGTACGTTTCTGTTGTTGTGTTTGTTGCTGTTGTTGTACTTGCTGTACTTGCTGTACTTGTTGTATTTGCTGTATTGGTAAAGTGCTGGATCGTCGTTTCATTTGTTTTTTATATTGCATATAATCGAAATGTAAACTACTACCACTACTTCTTTGACTTAAATTGGTTGAAACAATAGTAGATTGTGTTTGTTGAGGTTGACGTAAATCATTTAAACAGACAGTGGAAGGTCTTGGTGGTGGCATAGAAGAAGAAGTTATACTAGAAACAGAAGATGAGGAAGGTGGTGGGAAAGGAGGAAGACCATTTGTACTTCCATTATTAGAAATAGGGGATGGTTCTTGTGTAAATGCTTTATTTAATCCAGAAACAACAGCCAGTGTTTTTAATCGTTGTAGTTCCTTGTCCACCATACGTGGTGGTTTTTTATTATTATTACTTGTAGAAAGTGTTGTTGTACTTTGTGGTCTAACACTACTTGTAGACCTTTTTCGGTTTAAATCGTTTGTTCCATCAAGTGATGTCATATATAGAATGAGAAGGAGAGATAATTATTATGATCGATTATTTTACTAGGAATATGTTCTTTTAACACGAATGAATAAAAAGACAAAAATTAGGGGAAGAAAAAAAAAAAAAAGAAAAAAGGGAAAGAAAAAGAATAATAAATAAAAAAAAAAAAAGTAACAATAAAAAAAAAAAATTATATATATATAAAAAAAAAAAAAAAAAAAAAAAAAAAACGTGAGATTTGGGGGAATAGAAACAAAAATTTTGGATCGGAGCGAGGTTTTAAACTTATTTATTACATACAGTTTATTTTTTTGGGTCGGGGGGAGGGGGGGGGATTTATATATATATAACTACTAATAAAAGTTAAATAGCACACGGCCCCAGTTTGTATATTGGGCTTTCATTTTTTTTTTTTAACTAAAAAGCTTTTGCATAGAATCCCTTTATTATCAAGTTATTTATTATATGGTTAATAAGATATAATAAAATCTCCTTTTAACAGGTTTTTATAAATATTTATATATTGTTCTAATTATTATTGCATAAATATAAATATTTAGATTGTAAAACTATGTGTGTGCAACACTAATGTTTTATCTCTAACATACGATCTACTTTATTATCATATAGTTTTTTTTTTTTTAATATATTGGGAAATTCCGATAAAGTGTCAATATATATATATATATATATATATATAGACTCGTGTGTCGACACTACAGCATGTTTTTTTTAAGAAAAATAAAAACTATTATACACAACATGATAGAAAATTTTAGGCGCACAAAGGGAGACTGAAAAGAAGGGGGATACTAATAATGAGGGGGTGAAGGTTTTTTTTTTATATGTGAATTTGCGTTGACACAAGAAAATCTACTAATTAACTTTCTTTAATTATCATTCTATCTTTTGATATATATAATAATTACATAAGGGAGAAAAATGAATATCTTTCCTTTTCTTTTCTTTTTTTCTTTCTTTCTTAGAATACCTTAAATGCGCGCGCATTTATAAACCTTTTTGTTTTTTTTTTTTTTTTTTTAAATAAAAGAAAAGAGTGCCGAAAAGATTACTTTTAAAAAAGGACAATAAATCCCACTTAAATTCACGTTTTTATTTTAAACATGTTACACGAATCTAATGACACCTCTTTCTTATTGGATTTTTTTTTTTTTTTTTGTCCTACTTTTTTTTTTTTTGAAAGCCTAAAACAAAAGAAAACTTTTAAAAATACAGTATGCATGCGTCAAAAAAAAAAAAAGATCGGAGGCGAGAGGTGGGGGTTTATTTTTTTTTGAATGGATATACATTTAAAAACCCAAAGGAGGTTTTTTAATTATCCACCTCTTTGTGGGTTTTTATTAACTTATTCTTTTTTGGACAACAAAAGTAAAATATGTATTAGATTATTTAAAGGAGCTTCATATATTTTTTTTAAAAGTGGCTATATTTTTTTTTTACATCATTCTATAAAGAATCCAACTTATATAACAATCTCCCCCCTCCCCACCCTTTTTTTTTTAACACTTACTTCTTCTTCTTCTTCTTCTTCTTCTTCTTCTCCTCAAAGTACTAAAATGAAGTGTGTTATAAAAGTTGACACATGTCTTATATCCATGTGACATATATATTCTCCCCCCCACACACACACACATATACATGTCATTTGTTATCTTTATAATACCTTCATTATTGATAATCTCTCTTTCTTTGAGAACAAAAAAAACCCCAAATTACCAAAATTATGAGATATAACAACTAGAAAAACTTTTTATTTGCCCTCCGATTTTTTCAATTATGCTCCATTTTTTAAACTGAATAAAGTTTGTTTGGGAAATACAACGGCTTTCCCGCACAGATCATCTTACCATATAAAAAAAAAATTTACTCATAACAATAGTAATTGACCCCTTCCCTTCCTCCTTGAAAATGTTTAACAATACAAGAATAAGAAACTTCTCATATCCTAAAAAAGATGATTCACCAAAACAAATTATTATAATAGTTCTTATATCATTATTAAAAAAAAAAACAGAGGAATAATAAGAGTTTTTCTTTTTCATTTCTTTATTTTTATTTTTTATTTTTTTATTTTTGAACCAAAGATAAGATTTGCAAAAAAAAAAAATAGAAAGAGTGTGAGAGAATAAGATAAGACACCACAACAACTAAAATGGATTCAAAAATAAATTAAAAAATAAATTATAAAGAAATTTAAACTTTGCTGGCAACCTTGAAGTAGTTGTTAAGAGCACCCTTTTGAGGAACGAACTTGACGTAACAACCATCGGGTTGAAGCATACCATCCTTACGGGCTTGAACGTATTCTTCACGACCAAGAGGAGTGAAACCCCACTTCTTGGAAACAATGATCTTTTGTTGACCAGGGAACTTGTACTTACAACGACGAAGAGCTTCCATGACAACAGGTCTGTTGGATTCACGGGAACGAACAGAGAAGATAACTTGACCAATGTTAACACGAGCGACTAAACCGTTGGGCTTACCGAAAGCACCACGCATACCGGTTTGCAATCTATCGGCACCGGCACACGACAACATCTTGTTGATACGGACAACGTGGAAAGGATGGACACGGACACGCAAATGGAAGGAATCCTTACCAGAGGTCTTGACAATATACTTGTTACAAGAAATACGAGCAGCTTCTAAAGCTTCAGCAGTAATTTGTTCATATTCGTTGGAAACCAAGTGAATACACAAGGGGAAGTCGTCAACATGAGCCTTCTTGCGACCCAAGTCAAAGATTCTGATCTTGGCATCAGGGACACCACGATTGTATCGGGACTTGGGGTAGGGCTTGTTCTTACAGTAACGGTAGCAACGAGCAGGACGACGACCCATTTTTAAAAAAAACTATTGTAAAAAAAAAAAAGCAAAAATGTGTTAAATTTGTAAAAGATAGAATTCCAAATGTCTTTTTTTTTCTCTCTCTCTCTTGAGGGACAGAATATGAGGTTCGCTTTATATAGTTGGTTCCAAAATATATATATATATATATATATATAAACGTTGCGTAGCCAATCCGAAAAAAAAAATAACTGCTGATAAATGTTATTGTTGATTATATATATATAGGATAAGAAGTTTTCGTTTCATTCGTCGTATATAAAAAAAAAAAAGGTTGAGGAAAAGCTGACTAATCCAATTTTTCTTTTTAAAAAAACTATGAACATCCCCCATCCATCTGTTGTTGCATCCGTTACTTTGAATGGGTTGTATCGATTCATCCAATGGTTCAAATCATCCATCCATCCATAAAATAATCGTTCGTTTCTTTTTTTTTTTTTTTTTTGGTTGTTGAAACCTCATTTTGTCCCCCATTATCTTCCCTCGCTCTAATAGTGTGGATATATAGATACTTACGAAATTAGAAAGAAGGAGTATATGAATTGTGCTCTGGCGCTTCAGATGTATCTTGAAATACCCCGACGATTAAAATTCCGACATTAGTACGTAGAAAGAGAATTGATTCCCATAATGAGGGCAAATTATATATGTACATTATATAAATATTCTATTGTTTGCCATTTCCCCCCCTTTTCTTTTCGCTTAGTAATTTACTTGTGGATTACTAATCCAACAAA
Organism: Circinella minor; assembly: GCA_016758965.1. Lineage (NCBI taxonomy): Eukaryota > Fungi > Mucoromycota > Mucoromycetes > Mucorales > Lichtheimiaceae > Circinella > Circinella minor. The sequence continues at coordinate 52,787 of JAEPRB010000123.1, read as the reverse complement.
AGTTTTAGTATGATGTAAGAAATAACTTTTTATAGATTGAACTAGAAAACACATGAGCTGTTGGTTTTTGGTTATGAAAAAAGTAGAACAATAGTATGAATGTTATCCCCCTCTTTCCTTTATTAGTTTGATTATGTTTCATATATTCAAAAAAAAAAAAAAGAGTCTTCTAACAATAAAACGAGTATAGTTCAAAATTGTTTAATTTAATATGTTTAATAATAAAAAAAAGTCTTGAAGTATAAAAGAGTTTTTCTTTTTTCATTTTATGGTTCCCGTATTTTTTTTTTATTAGTAATCAAATGCCTTATTTTTTCATGCATTTTTATTATTAACTTTTCTTTTTTCTGTAGTCTCTTTTAATTTTTCAACTACTTCACGTTATTTAGTATAAAACTATTATATAAAACTGTTAACAATCTTTTGTGTGAACTTGATTATATATATATATATATATATTACATCAAGCTATATATGTTATTATCTAAGATAATTGAAATTGAACTTCCTAAGATAAAGAGCTAATATCAAAGTAAATACGTAATAAAAATATCATTTTAAAAAAATTATAAAATATACGTATAATAAACTCATCAAGTTAATCAACAAGGTGATAAACATTCTTTCTTAAAAAATTTAAAAAGATATACAAATAGTTGATCTTCACCACATTCAAACTTTTTTTTTTTTTATGTAAAAAAAAAAATCCAACTCTTTTGCTTACCAATAAGATTTCATCGACATGAAATACAACCGGTACTCGTTAAACAGGTAATTTCAATAAATCTGTAGTACGTATCTCTCAAATTTTTTTTTTATACTTAGTAAAATACCGGTGATTCGTTAAACCGGTACCAGGAGGTAAGCTTTGCTAAATATTTACCGGGTTTATAATAGTATTACTTTATACAATATAATACTAGTCTTTTTATTGCTAAAATCAGTAATGCATTTTTCTTCTAACGTCATCTCAGCTCTTCCCTTTATTTCCAGTTGGCTACTTTGTTTCCGTAGCAATTAAAATAAACAAATCATTCTTGTCGTCAGAAGAAAGCTTCTCAACATCTTGTTTTGATAACGGTGTCTCTTTTTCGCCAACTTCACACAGATGGCTTTTTCTTTCTCCTCATCTGTGTACGTACGTACTTCTTTTCAATTTTGTCATGTACTTGTTCATTATCATTGAATATGTAATTATGTTCTTGATATAATTCATTTTTACAACTTCTAACCATGGTTCCATCATATTAAACACACTTTGTTGTAAATTCATTACGTATTAATCCAATCTCTGGTTCATTAACACTATTTGATAAGTACACTATTGTCATTTTTATCACTAAAAGATTAGCTTATAAGGTGCATCGAGATATTTTCAGATACCCCGGGTAATAATATTGCCACCAACGAGGCTGTCAAAATTCTACTAGTCATAGATAAGTCTGTGAAGTACTATGAAAAGAGTTGATAGTATATACGTGTGTAGTATTAGGAAGTATCCCACTTCTTTTTTTTTCTTTGTTGCTTAGTTCTCATAGTACCCTTTGAGATTTCTGCTATTTCCGCAGTATTTTCTGTGAGAGTCTGGTTCTATTTGTTTTTATTTGGTTGCTATTCAGCAACAGCCTAGAAATCATTTAAATTTCTTTTCTTTTTTTTCTTTTTTTTGGTATAGAGGATAGTATCTTTACGTAAGTAATATTTTAGAAACAGCTATTTTTCGTGTTTTATTTTTGTTCTTATACATATCTATTTTGTTTTTTATTGAGACTTCCTCCCATAGTTAAGAAAATGGAATGGTAAGAATCAGCAGCTATAATCAAAAAGTAGCAATCTTGTGTAACCATAAACCATCCACGTTTATAGGTTACATAGTGCTTATCCCTTTCTTGAAATATTGGGTTTACTTAGTAAAATAGCATATTTTGACAAAACTTTGAAGTAACAAATCTCGACAGGAAATGTTTTTTTTTCAAAAACTGTTCCGTAACATCTCTTCAGAATACTTCAATTAACATATATTACGGCTCAAAACATTTATACGTAGCTTTATTTCTGACAATTTTTTTTGTCAAATCTTATTCCACTCCATATTTTGACGGTTTAAGTCAGGATGCACCTTACTTTATTTTATTTTACTTGGTATGATTAAAAAACATATGCATATGTTTTATTACGTAATTTTGATACTTGTTCCTTTTTTCAATCACTCATTTAAGCACTCTTCTTTTTTTACTCTCAATTAGGCTTCTCGTTCTTCGTTTTCTTGTTCTTCTTCATATTCTTCCTCTCCACTTCCTTCCTCTTCTTCGCTTTCTTCTTCTTCTTCTTTTTCATCCAGTAGAACATCAGTTGCCCAATCCTTGCAACAAAAAGTTTTGGGAGATTTGGCTTGACGAGATATTTTTTCCATACTGTCTCCTTGGCAGTACCTTGATTCTTCATAAACTCTTTCGAAATCCAATAAAAGACTCTAAAATGGGTGAAAAGATAAGGTAAGACAGAAGTACGTAAAATCGGTTCAACTGTGTCTTACCTCTATGTTCGAGAGTCCATTTATTAGATTTTCAATGCCTCCAGACTGGATACCATGCAAAGTAGCGCTTGGGAATGGGAACGCACAGACTTCTTCTAACACATACGACTTTTTCGAGTCTAATCTTAATACACATAAATGTGCATCAAGGCCCATCATTTGTACGATAGGAAATTTTACTTCTGTGATATCACTTTCTTTTAAGTATCTTACTGCTTTCAAAAAATCGTTCAAATGGCATTTTGTTGCGAGAACAGATTTCAGCCTATCTGAAAATAATTTTTGCTTGTGCAGCTCTTCTGGCTACTTCTCCTGTACCGCCGTCAAAAATCGGACCATCTCCTATCCATACTAACAATTGTAAATCACGTTTGAACCTGAGGTTCATATTTTTACAGGGTTGGCTCATCGTATCCCCCCTATATATACGTAATTAAAAAAACACCAGTTAGTTATAATAATGGGAAAGTATGTTCTTAAATAGCCGGAAGCCGTTTTTTTATATTACCAATGCAATATAATGTTTCGGTTTTCTCCAAACCACGTCTCAAAAACAAAACCCCAAAACTTTACTTGCAAATCAAATTCTGAATACAAGTTCCTGTATTCTTTTGACAAAGCCCACGGTTTTTCAACATGTATTTGTAAACTAAACAACATAAAATAATTAGAAATTGTTCTATTATCATCTCGAATTCTTTTTTTTTACGTACATGAAATTATAAATTCGAAGAACTAATTCTTCCTTCTTTGTTTTTGGCTTTGCTTTGCAAGTTTTCTGATACGCACATTTGAGTGTTCTGTTATCTTTAATCTAATAAATTTTTTGTCTACTTTAGCTTATCTAACTCTACAAACTTATATATGACTTTTTTGAAAACTTACAAGTCTTAATTTTCTTGCTATATTATGAGGAAGGGTTGTCTATTATATTAAAATCACACAGAAGTTATAGCTAATTCACAAATAAGGAAATTTTTCAAGCTGCGTTCTCTCTCTTATGGCATATTTAACAGACCCTTTTTAACAACATATTTGATTGATATATTTTACCTGAAAGCTATTATACAGCCTTGAACACGCATACTATCAGGCGCGAAGCGTCTTTTGGGGGTCAAAGGCGAGGAACTCCCCTTTGCGACGCAAATCGGTCAATGAGCCCTTCGCTTCGCTCCTGGTCATTCACCGGTTTGCTTTTTTGCTTTTGAAGTCATCGACTCGTCTTTTATGTTATTTCTATATAAACTGTGTGTAAATTATGTTAGATATTTGGAATATAAACCAGTATACAAACTTGAATACAGCTCTTACATTTTATTATATTTTTGGCGTTTTGTCTCTTTTCGTTTATTTTTTGGTCCACGTCCAACCCCTTCTTCTCCATTTAAAACCTATAAAATAGATTTAGTCACTTTGTTTCTCAAAGAAAAACAATCCTAAATTGTCTCCAATATAAAATTGCTAATACGTAAAAATGTCAAAATGTTGTATACATACATCGCCAGTTAATTCTTTTAATCGTCTTTTATCGACAGCAGCTTGTAGAAAAGACCTGTTTTTTTGTAAAGCTACTACTAAAAAAGATCTTGCTACAAGCTCATATTTCTACACCAATCTGTTTTCCGTACGGTTTGGATCGGGTTTGGATCGGATTCGGATCGTTGACACACACAATCCTGATTGTTTGTAACATTGGGCTCTACAGGTCCGTCGAATTTATTTGAAGATCCCTCATTATAATAATGGGTTCAGAATTCAAGTTTTTTTTAATACAGCTCCTGTTGTCTCAAAAAAAAAAAAAGTAAAAAGACGTTAATTTGAAGAAGTTTTTTGATTATTGCTATATACTTGAATAGAAAAAGATGAATTAAGAATGATTTCAAGATAAAAAAAAACGACAATTACTATACCTTTATTCTTAAAGAGAGAGGTTGACGCATTGACCCTATTTCAATATGCCGCTCAAATAATTTAATTGTTTTACTAACTCCCGCCAATTAAAAGTACACGTCATAATAATTGTTTGTTATAGCTTTAATCTATTTCCCTTTATTATATAGCATGAAAAAACGCATAGCTCCTATTATCAATGTTTTTTACATTCTTTAAGCGATTTCATATACTGTTATATCCATATGATCTTATAAAAATAAATTATATGATAAATTTATTATTGCCAATAACATATTTTCTGATCCTGGATAAAAAGTTAAATTGTAAGCAAGGTACACTAGATTATGAGCTATTATATAAAGTAATAGAAAGTGCAAATACTAATACACCATTTTTTATAGGTACATATAGTCAATTTTATTTTTATGTACGACCGAACAAAAAAAAGAAGCTCCGGAAACTTTTATTTTGTCGTTGGAAAATTAACTATCAATAATATAAAGATTTTTGGAGAGTATATCGACATAAATACTAACGAACCTCATGAAGGATGTTGAGGAGAGGGAAGGTAAAAGAAAGCATTACAAGTATTATTACGTATTATAAATATTAAATGATAGAAGAATTGAAAATCCAAATTACAATTTGCTCTTTTTCTTCTTGGATTGTTCTATTTAAAAAAGAAGGATTATTGTATAAGTTATTATCATGGTTCCCATTTCTTTTTTGTCTTGTATTCCTAACTAAGTTTACTGAAAACCAAACATACCAACAAATTTCATGATACTCTCTAATGAATCTGGACTAGCCATTCTTTCACCTAAACGTTCCATTTCATTTGCATTTACTTGTTCAAGGAATTCACGATCATATCCACGAACTAATTCTTTTGTTACTTTCATTGCTTCTAATGAAAATTTAGCCGTTTCTTCTGCAATTGCAAGCACTTGTTCACGGAAATTTTCTTTTGGTAAAATACGAGAAAGAAGACCACAACGTTCCATTTCATCAGCATTAAATACTTTACCCAATAACTAAAATGCATTTCCAGTTAATAACCCGCAAATCAAATTTTTATATGTTTTCTTAACATGATAATAATAATAATAATGATAGAAAACTTACAAGCATTTCATTAGCTTTGGCTTGACCCATGACTCTATAATTTTATAACAAAGAAAAAAAAAGATGAATATATAAACTCATGATATCATACTTTTGATATTTAGTTACCTTGGGAACAAAACAGATGAACATCCTTCTGCACAGAAAGCTAAATTTTAAGGTGCATCCTGATTTTAAACCGTCATTTGTCCAAAATTGAAGTATTTTCAGATACCGCCGATAATAATAATAGTGCCACCAATGAGGCTGTCAAAATTCCACTAGTCATAGATAAGTCTGTGAAGTACTATAGAAATTTATTATATATTTTATAAAAAAAAAAAAAAAAAGATGAAAAGAGTTGATAGAATAAACGTGTGTAGTATTAGGAAGTATCCCACTTCTTTTTTTTTCTTTGTTGCTTAGTTCTCATAGTACCCTTTGAGATTTCTGCTATTTCCGCAGTATTTTCTGTGAGAGCTTGGTTCTACTTGTTTATTTAATAAAAATGGCAGATCCTGTTATATTTTTATTTGGTTGCTATTCAGCAACAGCCTAGAAATCATTTGAATTTCTTTTTTTTTTGTTGATATAGATGATAGTATCTTTACGCAAGTAATATTTAGAAACAGCTATTTTCGTGTTTTATTCTTGTTCTTATACATATCTATTTTGTTTTTTATTGAGACTTCCTCCCATAGTTAAGAAAATGGAATGGTAAGAATCAGGAGCTATAATCAAAAAGTAGCAACCTTGTGTAACCATAAACCATCCACGTTTATAGGTTACATAGTGCTTATCCCTTTCTTGAAATATTGGGTTTACTTAGAAGTAAAATAGCATATTTTGACAAATCTTTGAAGTAACAAATCTCGACAGAATTTTTTTTTTAAAAAGCTGTTACGTAACATCTCTTCAGAATACTTCAATTAACATATATTACGGCTCAAAACGTTTATAGCTTCATTTATGACAATTTTTTTGTCAATTCTTATTCCACCCCATATTTTGACGGTTTAAGTCAGGATGCACCTTAGTAGCAAAACTACATTATATGAACTGTCATTTTTTTTTTATCTTATCTGTACAGCTTAATTTAATTATAGTTATTTTTCCGGTCTATTCTACATAAATTCCCTCTACCCCCACTACCTTGCTAGTACTAATATGTAGAATATACGTTTAAAATTCGGTTTACTTTATTTAACGTCTCAAATTGAGCACAGCGTCCTTGGCGGACATATTTGCTCGAGACTGTGTTTCAATTCGCTAAACCGGTACAAATCCTTACATATCTTGAGTACCGGTTTAACCCATAATCACAGTAGAATCAATAAAGCTATGATTCATATATACGTTTGTTTCAATATAACTCTATTTGGACAAAAACTATAAACTATATGAACTAAGATCGTGGGAATTAGTTCTTATATTCAAGAATACTATGTACGTCTAAATTCAAAAAATAATAAGTTTTATGAGATTTTTTGCTATTATCAGATCTATGTATCATTTGATTGTTAAAAGACTAAAAAATTAATAAAGTGGAAATAGCACGGAAAAAAAGTATTTTATTTACTATAATCGTGGAGATATTAATATTATTATTGGGAAAGGCAAAATACAAAAAATATGTCTTTGCTCTAACAGAAATATGTGATAATAAATATAAATGTATGTATAATTTATTATCATAATCAGGAGTACAATTCGAATTGTTCGTAATGAGAACCATTTTATCCATGAATCTTCTGTCACTGTTGTATTTTTTTCTTCGAGTTGTGGACAAGAAGCTCACAAGGGCACCATGTAATGAAGAATGTAAAAAAGTAGACCCACAGTAGTTGGTACCGCAGATGCCACTAGGGGGCGTTCGCATAGAGACCATCATCTTCCATGCTATCTACTTTCCATCCCATACAAAGCCGTCGCCCATAGAATAGACAAGCTGTTGTATAGACAAGGAAGACTGGATTGGCTATTGAGCCCCCCGGAGTCCTAGTTATCCCTCTAAAGTCACTGTTCACGATGATGGTCATTACCAGCTCATTCAGAAGCCTTCCCACAACAGCTTGCCACTCTAAAAATTGAGTATATAAGAAAAGGTATATAAAAAGAACGCGTCAGTAACAAACCAGTTTACATATTGTGATTACTGATTACCCTTGTTCCATGAATTGGATCGTGATGTAATGAAGAATGCAAAAAAAAGTAGACCTACAATAGCTGAGATAGCAGCTGCCGCTGGGGCATTCCCAAAAAGCCCATCAATCTTCAATGCTATCTACTTTACATCCCATGTACGTAACACCGTAACTCATAGAATAGACAAGCTGTTGCATAGCAAGGAAGACTGGCTTGGTCATGGAACCTCCTGGAGCCTAGCAATTCCGTCTAAAGCCACTGTTCATGATGATGGTCATTACCAGCCCATTCAGAAGCCTTCCAACAATAGCTTGCAAGTATCTTTGTAGAGTTTGATTATAGAGTTTGAATACCTATCCAAAAGAAAAAAAAACGTCGTCTGAATTTCCATTAGTGAACGTCTGGAATTAAAAATATATTTTTCAGTTGTATGTCAATTATCATGATGTCAGTTATTCTTTCTCTTTTATTGTGTAGAAGCTATTATTTTTTTTAATACTATAGAGCAAGAACTGCATGCCTCGCTTTCGTTCGCGTCATTCGACAGAAAACACGCTGCAAGTTGGGGTTTTCTTTTTGCACCCCCCCAAAAAAAAGACACTTTGCGCCTGAAAGCAACGATGTCCAAAGTTGTATACGTAATAGGTTTGTGAATGTATAATTTAATAAAAATTAAATAGTGTTACATACGTACGTACGTAGTAACAATAATAAGATATTTTTTAGATTGGATAGCAATACTGATTTTATAATTTACTACTGCAGTAAAAGCGGTGACAATCATAGGAATTACACTATTTTTGATAGATAAAAAAAAAGAGAAAGTAGCTCATTATTTCATTGAGAACGCAAAGTATAATAAATGATAATTATCGATATTAATATCAACAGGTTGCTCAAGTTAGTTTCTGATGTGTAATAAAAAAGCAACAAACTATATAAAAGATATTAAAAGTAAGATGATATTAGTAGAATAAATTGAAAAGAATATATATTAATACCTAGTCATTCGTATGCATCTGAAAGATTTACACTTCTATCAGATCAGCAGAATACTTGAGCTATGAATTCACAAGAATGAATCCCCAAAGAGTACTTCATAGTAATAAACGATTATGCAGCTCTACATAGTATTAATATGCAACTGCACCTCCAAAAAAAGCAACGTTTAACTTGCGACCAAAATCCAACCTACTTCAGATACGTACTAGTTCTTCTCTATATCGCTCACTATTTGATGACACCAAAATGTTTTTTTTTTTTTTTTGATAAACAATAAATGATCGGAAATGAATTTATTAACTCTGATAAGTTATTATTTTACTCAGTTATCAGCTTACCTAGAAATTTGGATGAATCTTCGAGTTGATTAGAATAATGTTTACGTATCACACTTATTGACTTGCTATCCTGAAATAAATCAATTCATTATCCTGTTGTTCTTTTATAAGCAACTTTAAAAATAAAATGCACATTACCATTTTTTTGGATTTATTGTTGAATCAGCGGATGTCGGATATGACGAATGTTACTGCAGTTACATCGCAATACAATTTACGGAACAGTACTAAGCACTGTTCGGAAGACTTGACCACGTCAAAGACTGGTTCTTACTTACATAGTCAAATAAGTGTTTAAAAGTACAAGGACCTAAATACAACATCAAGAAACAAAGAGGATCTGAAGCTAGTTCGTTGTTGATGATGATAGAATTACTATGAGATAAAACTATTTTTGCAAAAATACGTACTTGAATATGTATTACCCCCTCAACCTTCATTTAATTTAGTTAATTAAAGATAGATTTTCATTATAGTTTATAGTCAAGTCGTTCAATCGCAATAAAAATGACAGCAATGGGCAGAGTATTCTTTATTTTAGTTTATTGGGTATGAAGAAAAAGTATATGTTTTATTATGTATTGTTGATGTTTGTTTCTTTTTTCAATCATTTTGTCACTGTTTGAATTATCTTCTTTATTTAAGCATTTTTATTTTTTACTCTCGATCAGACTTCTTGTTCTTCATTTTCGTGTGTTTCCTCATCTTCACTTTCTTCATCTTCATCTTCTTTATCTTCCTCTTCTTTATCTTCTTCTTCATTTTCGTGTGCTTCTTTATCTTCTTCCTCTTCTTCCTCTTCTTTCTCTCCATCTTCTTCATTTTCATCTTCATTTTCTTCATCTTCATCTTCTTCACTTCCTTCGTCTTCACTTCCTTCGTCTTCACTTCCTTCGTCTTCACTTCCTTCGTCTTCACTTCCTTCTTCTTCACTTCCTTCTTCTTCACTTCCTTCTTCTTCTTCTTCCTCATCATCATTCAGTAAAACACCAGTTGTCCAACTCTCGCAAGAAAATTTTTTAGCTCTTTTGTTACCACGCGATACTCTTTCCATACTGTCTTCTTGACAATATCTTGATTCTTCATAAACTCGTTCGAGATTTAATAAAAGGCTCTAAAAAATAGGTAAAAAGATTAGGTGAAACAGAACTACGTAAAATCTGTTCAAGTATGTCTTACCTCGATATTTGAAAGCCCATTAATTAAATTTTCTATGGCACCCGATCGAATTCCGCCTAACGAGCTTGGGAAGGGGAACGCACATACTTCTTCAAGAACATATGCTTTTTTTCCATCTAATCGTAATACACATAAATGTGCATCAAGGCCCATTATTTGAACAATAGGAAGTTTGATTTCTGTTATTTCACTTTCTTGTAAATACGTTGCAGCTTTCAAAAAATCATTCAGATGGCATTTTGTCGCGAGAACAGATTTCAGCCTATCTGAAAATAATTTAGCTTGTGTAGCTCTTCTGGCTACTTCTCCGGTGCCGCCGTCAAAAATCGGACCATCTTCTTTCCATACTAACAATCGTAAATCAAATTTGAACCTAAGGTTCATATTTTTGCATGGTGTACTCATCGTATCACCCCTATAGATAAATGATTGAAGAATCTCAATTAGTTAGAATGGAAAAGTATATTTTTGATATAGTCGTACGATTTTGTTTTTTTTTTTTTTTGAGATTACGTACCAATGTAACATGATGTTTTGATTCTCTCCGAACCAGGTCTCAAAAACAAATCCCCAAAACTTGACTTGCAAATCAAACTCTGAATACAAGTTTCTGTATTCTTTTGATAAAACCCACGGTTTTTCAATGTATATTTGTAGACTAAATAACATAAAATAGTTAGCAATTGGTCTTTCATCATCTCAGACTCTTTTTTTTTACCTACATAAAATTATAGATTCGAAGAACTGTTTCTTCTTTTCTTGTTTTCGGTTTCATTTTACACGCTTGTTGGTATGCATCTTTGAGAGATTTGTTATCTCTTACCTAATAAATGTTTTCGTCTACTTTAGCTTATCTATCTCTACAAGATTATATATAATTTTTTTTTTTTTTTGAAAACTTACGAGTTTTAACTTTTTCACTACACTATTAATATTATTGTCTTCAACGTGGTGTAGCTTTCTTCTTTTCACAATTCCTTTTTTGTTTTGTGAAGTCATGGACTTGTCTTTGATTTCATTTTTATATAAGCTGCGTATAAATTATGTTAGATATTTGGAACATAAATCAATATACAAACTTGAATACAGTCAGTCCTTACATTTTGTAATATTTTTCTCGCTTCGTCTCCTTTCTTTTATCTTTTTTTCTACTTCCAACGCCTTCTTCTACATTCAAAACCTATAAAATAGACTTAGTTACTTTGTTTCTCTAAAACAATCAATCCTAAATTGTCTCCAATATAAAATCCCTAATACGTAGAAATGTCACAATTTTGTATACATACATCACCAGTTAATTCTTTTAGTCGGCTTTTATCAATAGCAGCTTGTAATAGTAGTCTTTCGTCAGTGACATCAGTGAGAGCTTTCAAAAGTTTCGTGTTTTTTCTTTTTGGAGGCATAGTTATAAATGAGAATAAAAAAGTAAAGGTAATATCTTATTTAATGAAAAATCTCATGCTTAAATAAAGCTTCCAACCGAATGGTTACTTATATTTAGTAAGGTATAAGAAACATATTTTTTAAAGGCAGCATGAATCTCTTATGTAAAGAACAATAAGATGCAAAAACCGGTTTTTTTTTTCTATTGTTTTCCGTCCAAAACGGTGGTTCACTGAGTAAAATCAACGAAAACAAAGATAAACAGAAACGTTTGTCCTTGTCCATTCTTTTATGTGATATGTTATCGATTTTCGTCTGCTATAGCCAAACCACGGAATTCTGGTACTGAAAAAAAAAACCCAAGAAACCATACGTAGATAACGAAAAAGCCTTTGTTTTCAACGGTTTTTATCCGTCATGTACCTTTCTGTTCTTGGTTGTTTTGTTGGTAGAAAAAAAACGCGCCGCTGAAAATCGGTCGTGTTATTTTTTGATCCGATGCAACAAAAAAAACCTGTTTTTTTTTCTCAGCAGCATTCATGTGCTTTTTTTTTATCTCTTTTTATGCACACCTCTATTCTTCTACGTACCAAATAAAAAGACGCTTTGTTATTGTTTGAAACCTTTTTTTAATTGATACTTTTTAAAGTAATAATTCCATCAAAAAGCAATTAACAAGCATAGAGGAAAAGAGCACCACGTTTTATACAACGCTCAAAATGGCCTGGCGAATATGGTTAGTGCCTCTACACATTGAACTCGAACGGATGAATCCTCATATGACAATATTAAATCTCGACAGTACGTAAGGAATAAAATAATAATTGATTGTAAAATAAATTAAAGAAGCGTTTGCCTAATATTCACAAAACTTTATATAAAGAATGTAGAAATAGGCTGCTATAGAAACTATTATACATTATATTTTTTTGAAAAGAGCATGAATCCAGAAGAACTGAGAAACTTAATTACGTAGCAACAGAAGGTAAAATAATTGGACGGTGTAAAAAACGTGTACATTATAGTAACACGTCGACTAAATTTTTGATTAGAATCATATATTGTTATTCCTTGTTGATACGAATCATCACACTATATTATGAAATAATTGAAATAAAGGAATTGCCATTATTGAAAAATGACTATTGGTCTTGTTGTCATGGAAATCAATTTCCCGGTATCAATGATAATTTTTTTTGACCTTTTGATTCTACTACTACTAATACTCGATAATACATATACTTATAACAGTCCTTTATTATTGGTTACTAGTCTTGTAAGAAAACAAATCCCGGCATGATGCCCATCATGCCTCAATTTATCTTAAAAGAAGAATGACCTGCTATGTAAATACAAAATATTTAAGAGCTGGAAACCATCCACGTGGTATCATTATATTCAAAAAAAATACTGGTAGGTATACTTCTTTTGATTTTGTTTTGTTGTTGAAAAGTTCAAAATAGATAAATGATGGATTAACAAATCAAAGTAATTGATAATCTGATCAAGATGGCAAAAACATAAACGCTTTTCTTAAAACTTTATAAAGATACGAATATGTAGCTGAAAAGCATCGCTAAGAAAAATAATGTGAATGAGTTTTTGACGACATCTCATTATTCAAACTACTTTCTTTTCCTTATACCAATAAGATTCCATTGTCATAATTATAGAAACAATGATAAATACTATGGTTAGTATGATATGATAGACACATTTGACAATTCGTTAACTACTAATGCTGTGCATTATATCATACAGTACGTATATTGAAATGTTCAATGTCTGATTATAGTACTTTGTAAAAGAAAGGTATAATATATAATTACACTTGAACCAAAACTATACATAGGAATTTAGGTTATGGGAGTTAGTTCTTATATCCAACAGTATTCTGTACATCTAAATCCAAAAAATAATACGTTTTATGAGATTTTTTGCTCGATAAAAACTATTATCAGATCCGTCATTTGATTGTTAAAAGACTACAGTTGAGCCCCGTATTTTGCACAGGTGAGTTTTGGCTTGAAAGTAGTGCAAAAAGCGGAGGTGTGCAAAAAGTGGGGTCGAAAACATAAAAAATCAAAATGGGATTGTGATCAAAAGGTGGGGGTGTGCAAAAATCGAGGGTGCAAAAAGCGGGGTTTTACTGTAAAAGATTGATAACAACATAGTATGGCCTAAAGTATGCTACCTTTTACATCAATGGCACCGTACATGTCGTCCAGATCAATACACCACATCATCATCATCAACATATCGACAATTTGGACAACTCTTTCTCGAATGGATTAAACCATCAGCCAAGCCTTTTTCCGCATCACCAGTAACATCATAAATTACCTATACATATAAAAAAAAAAAAAAAAAAAAAAAAAAAAAACGCAAACTGATACTAATACTTCTTCTCATTACCCCTTTGAATGCACTCCGCACTAGATTTCTTCTTTATTTTATTTCTATTTATTTCCTAGTACATCACTGCAATATTCTCTCATTTATAAGCACTTTTCCTTTTTATTTTTATCCTTCCCACCCCTTTTTCCTGCTGCCCAGCAGGTTTTTCAGGACCGAGCTTTGTTTTTTCTTTCTGAACTGACGAGAGCAATAGGCTGAGATCAGCGCGTGCTCACTTAATTTCGTCTTAATAAATATATAAATTTCAACGTAAAAGATTGATAAAGTAAAAATAGTGCTGAAAAAAGAATTTTATTTGAAATACTTAAGAGAGGATATATTTATATTATTGGGAAAGGCAAAAAAAAAACATGTCTTTGCTTTAATAACAGAAATATGTGATAATAAATAATGTGTGTAATATGTATTATCATAATCAGGTGTTACAATTCAAATTATTCGTAATGAGAACAAATTTATCCATGAATCTTGTGAACTTGTTACACCTTTTTCTTCGAGTTGTGGACAAGAACCTCACAGAGGTGCCATGTAATAAGGAGTGCAGAGAAGTAGACCCACAATAGCTGAGACTGCGGTTGCCGCTAGGTGCCTTCGCAAAGAGCCCATCAATCTTCAATGCTATCTACTTTACATCCCATGTACGTAAAACCGTCGCTCATAGAATAGACAAACTGTTGTATAGACAAGGAAGACTGGCTTGGTCATTGAACCTCCCGGAATCCTAGCATTTCCCTCTAAAATCACTGTTCATGATGATGGTCATTAACAGCTCCTTCAGAAGCCTTCCCACAACAGCTTGTCACTCTCGGAATTAAGTATATAAAAAAAAAGTATATAAAAAGTACACGTCAGTAATGAACTAGTTTAAGTACTGTGAGCACTGCTTACCCTTGTTCCCTCAATTGTATCGTGATGTAATGAATAATGCAAAAAAAAAAGTAGACCCACAATAGCTGAGACTGCAGTTGCCGCTAGGTGCCTTCGCAAAAAGCCCATCAATCTTCAATGCTATCTACTTTACATCGCATGTACGTAAAACCGTCGCTCATAGAATAGACAAGCTGTTGTATAGACAAGGAAGACTGGCTTGGTCATTGAACCTCCCGGAATCCTAGCATTTCCCTCTAAAGTCACTGTTCATGATGATGGTCATTACCAGCTCCTTCAGAAGCCTTCCCACAACAGCTTGTCACTCTCGGAATTAAGTATATAAAAAAAAGTATATAAAAAGTACACGTCAGTAATGAACTAGTTTAAGTACTGTGAGCACTGCTTACCCTTGTTCCCTTAATTGGATCGTGATGTAATGAATAATGCAAAAAAAAAGTAGACCCACAATAGCTGAGACTGCAGTTGCCGCTAGGTGCCTTCGCAAAGAGCCCATCAATCTTCAATGCTATCTACTTTACATCGCATGTACGTAAAACCGTCGCTCATAGAATAGACAAGCTGTTGTATAGACAAGGAAGACTGGCTTGGTCATTGAACCTCCCGGAATCCTAGCATTTCCCTCTAAAATCACTGTTCATGATGATGGTCATTAACAGCTCCTTCAGAAGCCTTCCCACAACAGCTTGCAAGTATCTTTGTAGAGTTTGATTGTAGAGTTTGAATATCCAAAAGAAAGAAAAAAACCAGAATGCCACGTCGCCAGTGAAAGTCTGGAATTAAAAAAAATATTTTTTAGTCCTATGTCAGTTATCATGATGTCAGTTATTCTTTCTCTTTAACACCAATTATTTTAATAATATAGACCAAGAACTGCCTGCCTCGCTTTCGTTCATGTCATTCAACAGAAAACTCGCTGCAAGTTCGGGTCTTCTACCCCCCCAAAAAAAAAGACACTTTGCGCCTGATAGCAATACTGCCCAAATCTGTATAATAGGTTTGTGAATGTATAATTCAATAAAAATTATATAGTGTTACGTAGTAATAATAATAAGATATTTTTAAGATGGGATAGCAATACTGCTTCTATGATTCACTACTGCAGTAAAAGCGGTGACAATAATAGGAGTTACATTATTAAAAAAAACAATAAGTGGCTCATATTCATTATTTACATTGAGCACACAGAGTATAATATATGATCTTTATGGATATATCAATAGGTTGCACAAGTTCAATTGTGATGTATAATAAAAGGGTAACAAAATATATAAAAGCTATCAAAAGTAAGATGATTTTAGTAGAGTCAATTGAAAAGGATATATCAATACCCAGTCATATCTTATATACCTTCTCGAACGCATCTGACAGATTTACACGTCTTTCAGCAGAATACCTGAGCTATGAATTCCCAAAGAGTACTTCATAGTAGTAAGCAATTATGCAGCTCTAAATAGTAATATTAACATACGTACCAAAAGCTAGCCTACTTCAGATACGTACTAGTTCTTCTCTATATCGCTCACTATTTGATGACACCAAATTTTTTTTTTTTTTTTTTGATAAACAATAAATGATTCGGAAATGAATTTATTAACTCTGATAAGTTATTATTTTACTCAGTTATCAGCTTACCTAGAAATTTGGATGAATCTTCGAGCTGGGTAGAATAATGTTTATCACACTTATTGACTTACTATCCTGAAATAAATCAATTCATTATTCTGGTGTTGTTTTATAAGCAACTTCAAAAATAAAATGTGCATTACCACTTTTTCCCATCTATCAGATGAGCGGATGTAGGATATGACAAGTGTTTCTGAAGTTAAATCGCAATGCAATTCATGGAACAGTGCTAAGCACTGTTCAGAATACTTGGCCACGTCAAAAGACTGGTTCTTGGTTACATGGTCAAATATGTGTTTACAAGTAAAAGGACCTAAATATACCATCAGGAATACAAAAAGGATCCGAAACTATTTATTCGTTGATGATGAAAGAGTTACCAGGAAACAAAGAATTAAATTATTTTTACAAACATACTTAAAGATGTATTATCCCCCCAACCTTTATTTAATCTAGTTAATTCAAGATATATTTTCATTATAATTTATGTTCAATTTATGTTAAAGTCGTTCAATCACTTGATTTTATTTTATTTGGTATGAATAAAAAATATATGCATATGTTTTATTTACTTATTTTTTAATGTTTGTTTTTTCTTTGTTCAACCACTTTGCCACTGTTTGAATCATCTTCTTCATTTAAGCACTTTTCTTTTTCACTGTCAATCAGGTTTCTCGCTCTTCGTTTTCTTGTTCTTCTTCATCATTATAATTCAGTAAAACATCAGTTATCCAACTCTTGTAAGAAAATTTTTCAAAACTTTTATCACCACGCGATACTCGTTCCATACTGTTCTTCTTGATTCTTGGTCTGTTTGTTCGAGATTTAATAAAAGACTCTAAAATAGGTAAAAAGATTAGGTAAAACAGAACTACGTAAAATCTGTTTAAGTATGTCTTACCTCTATATTTGAAAGCCCATTAATTAAATTTTCTAATGTACCCCGATCGAATTCTGCGTAACGAGCTTGGAAAGGGGAACGCACAGGCTTCTTCAATCACGTACGACTTTCTGCCATTTGATTTTAATACACATAAATATGCATCAAGGCCCATCATTTGTACGATAGGAAATTTTACTTGTGTGATGTCACTTTCTTTCAAGTAGGTAGCCTCTTTTAAAAACGAATTTAAATGACATTTCGTCGCGAGGACAGACTTCAACCTATCTGAAGATAATTTTGCTTGTGTAGCTCTTCTGGCTACTTCTCGTCCGGTACCGCCTTCGAAAATTTGTCAATCTTCTTTCCATATTAGCAATCTTCTTTCGAAGGCTGGAATTTGCTCTGGACGCTATGGTGCTCTCTTGACGCCATGCCCTTCTTTCGAGACTAGCATCTTATTTCGACAGCACCATCTTCTTTCCATATCAACAATCTTGGATCAAGTGGCACGTGCTGGAGATGTCGTTGTTATAATGGCTGTTAATTTAGATGTCGAAATAAGCAAAAAGAAAAGAGACAAAAGTGAAAGAGATAGGAAAAGATAAAAATTCATTAATTACCAGCTAAACCGCCCCTATTTATACATGCTTGGACGATTACATGACCACCCGAGGATCGATTGTATATCACAAATCACATGATTTTTTTCTTTGATCTGAACCAACGACACAGAAACGTGTCGTAAGTTTGAACCTGAGGTTCATACTTTTACAGGGTTGGCTCATCGTATCCCCCCCCTATATATACGTAATTGAAAAAACACCAGTTAGTTATAATAATGGGAAAGTATGTTCTTAAATAGCCGGAAGCCGTTTTTTTTTTATATTACCAATGCAACATAATTTTTCGGTTTTCTCCAAACCACGTCTCAAAAACAAAGCCCCAAAACTTCACTTGCAAAATCAAATTCTGAATATAAATTTCTGTATTCTTTTGACAAGACCCAGGGCTTTTCGATATGTATTTGTAAGCTATAAAATAACATGAAATAGTTAGCAATTGTTCTTTCATCATCTCAAATTCTTTTTTTTTTTACCTACATAAAAGTATAAATCCGAAGAACTAATTCTTCCTTTTTTGTTTTCGGATTTGCTTTACATGCTTGCTGGTAGGCACATTTTAAGCCTTTGTTGTCTTTTACCTAGTAATGAATTTTTTCGTCTACTTTAGCTTATCTAACTCTACAAGATTATACATGATTTTTTGAAAACTTACAAGTCTTAATTTTCTTGCTATATTATGAGGAAGGGTTGTCTATTATATTAAAATCACACAGAAGTTATAGCTAATTCACAAATAAGGAAATTTTTCAAGCTGCGTTCTCTCTCTTATGGCATATTTAACAGACCCTTTTTAACAACATATTTGATTGATATATTTTACCTGAAAGCTATTATACAGCCTTGAACACGCATACTATCAGGCGCGAAGCGTCTTTTGGTGGTCAAAGGGGAGGAGCTCCCCTTTGCGACGCAAACCGGTAAATGAACCCTTCGCTTTGCTCCGGGTCATTTACCGGTTTGCTTTTTGAAGTCATTGACTCGTCTTTTATGTTATTTCTATATAAACTGTGTGTAAATTATGTTAGATATTTGGAATATAGACCAGTATACAAATTTGAATACAGTTCTTACATTTTATAATATTTTTGGCGTTTTGTCTCTTTTCGTTTATTTTTTGGTCCACGTCCAACCCCTTCTTCTCCATTTAAAACCTATAAAATAGATTTAGTCACTTTGTTTCTCAAAGAAAAACAATCCTAAATTGTCTCCAATATAAAATTGCTAATACGTAAAAATGTCAAAATGTTGTATACATACATCGCCAGTTAATTCTTTTAATCGTCTTTTATCGACAGCAGCTTGTAGAAAAGACCTGTTTTTTTGTAAAGCTACTACTAAAAAAGATCTTGCTACAAGCTCATATTTCTACACCAATCTGTTTTCCGTACGGTTTGGATCGGGTTTGGATCGGATTCGGATCGTTGACACACACAATCCTGATTGTTTGTAACATTGGGCTCTACAGGTCCGTCGAATTTATTTGAAGATCCCTCATTATAATAATGGGTTCAGAATTCAAGTTTTTTTTAATACAGCTCCTGTTGTCTCAAAAAAAAAAAAAGTAAAAAGACGTTAATTTGAAGAAGTTTTTTGATTATTGCTATATACTTGAATAGAAAAAGATGAATTAAGAATGATTTCAAGATAAAAAAAAACGACAATTACTATACCTTTATTCTTAAAGAGAGAGGTTGACGCATTGACCCTATTTCAATATGCCGCTCAAATAATTTAATTGTTTTACTAACTCCCGCCAATTAAAAGTACACGTCATAATAATTGTTTGTTATAGCTTTAATCTATTTCCCTTTATTATATAGCATGAAAAAACGCATAGCTCCTATTATCAATGTTTTTTACATTCTTTAAGCGATTTCATATACTGTTATATCCATATGATCTTATAAAAATAAATTATATGATAAATTTATTATTGCCAATAACATATTTTCTGATCCTGGATAAAAAGTTAAATTGTAAGCAAGGTACACTAGATTATGAGCTATTATATAAAGTAATAGAAAGTGCAAATACTAATACACCATTTTTTATAGGTACATATAGTCAATTTTATTTTTATGTACGACCGAACAAAAAAAAGAAGCTCCGGAAACTTTTATTTTGTCGTTGGAAAATTAACTATCAATAATATAAAGATTTTTGGAGAGTATATCGACATAAATACTAACGAACCTCATGAAGGATGTTGAGGAGAGGGAAGGTAAAAGAAAGCATTACAAGTATTATTACGTATTATAAATATTAAATGATAGAAGAATTGAAAATCCAAATTACAATTTGCTCTTTTTCTTCTTGGATTGTTCTATTTAAAAAAGAAGGATTATTGTATAAGTTATTATCATGGTTCCCATTTCTTTTTTGTCTTGTATTCCTAACTAAGTTTACTGAAAACCAAACATACCAACAAATTTCATGATACTCTCTAATGAATCTGGACTAGCCATTCTTTCACCTAAACGTTCCATTTCATTTGCATTTACTTGTTCAAGGAATTCACGATCATATCCACGAACTAATTCTTTTGTTACTTTCATTGCTTCTAATGAAAATTTAGCCGTTTCTTCTGCAATTGCAAGCACTTGTTCACGGAAATTTTCTTTTGGTAAAATACGAGAAAGAAGACCACAACGTTCCATTTCATCAGCATTAAATACTTTACCCAATAACTAAAATGTATTTCAAGTTAATAACTTGCAAATCAAATTTTTATGTGTTTTCTTAACATGATAATAATAATAATAATGATAGAAAACTTACAAGCATTTCATTAGCTTTGGCTTGACCCATGACTCTATAATTTTATAACAAAGAAAAAAAAAGATGAATATATAAACTCATGATATCATACTTTTGATATTAGTTACCTTGGGAACAAGACAGATGAACATCCTTCAGCACAGAAAGCTAAATTTTACATATAAAAATTAATTTACAACTTAAATCGTATTATCCTCCCATCCAAGAAACCCTTCCAATTTTACCTAATTTCATAAAAGGAGTATTAAATGTAGCTTCTGGAACAGAATAAACAACATCACATAATGCCAAAGTAGTTGTACCAAAACCAATGGATGGACCTATAAAGAAAAATGGATCGGTTAAATTTATCGGGGAGAAAAATTTTAAACTTTTTTTTTTCACTTATTACCATTGACAGCACCGATCAAAATTTTAGGGAATTGAATCATTGCTGATACGACATTCCTTTATTATAAAAAATTGTTAGTCTTTTTTTTTTTTTTTAATTAAAAATTTCCCCGGTTTCTATTATATTTCTTACTTTGTTGTTTGACGACGTCTTTCCATTTCAGCAGGAAGATCTTCATCGTCAAAGTTTGGCATTGAAAGTTCTTGTCCTGAAGTATAATATTTACCACGACCTGTAAGAATAGTTACTTTGGCTTCGTCACATTCTGCAGCCCATTGAATGGCAGTGAGCCAATCCTATTATTACAAGTTTTTTTTAATAAAGTGTTTTTAAAGAAAGGATAGGGGAATGACTATGTTGGGTGGCTAATAAAATAAAATAAAAAAAAAGCTTTTACATACTCTATAAGCTTGAGGTGAAAGAGCATTATAACGTTGTGGTCGATTGAATGCGATTTCAGCAACACCCGATGGGAATAAAGTAATTTCAATAGTTTCAAGTTTTGGTATAGTTGTGGTCATTATAAAATAGAAGAGATATTATTATTAATGAAAAGGAAAAAGAAGAAAGGAAAAAAAAACAATTTATTCTTTTTACTCCTGGTATTATTACCCCACCATCTTTTTAACCATTAAAAAGCTGCATGTGAAATTCCGTAAGCTTAAATAGGGACATTTGTAAAGCAAAAAACTGTTTGTGAAACCATTATGTCATTTTTTGCTTGGATACCATTTTTAACTACTTGATAGAATTATTTATTACTCTATCTTTCTCAACCAAGGTAACCATGTACATTATCAAATACAGTTTTCTGCTTTTAAAATTTAAATAACTATAAATTGTTGAAAAATACATCAAATAAAAGGGGAAGAATCAGAAAAGTAGTAAGTTTTTTTTTTTTTTTTTTTTTTTTTTTATAAAAAGGGATGCTTTTTTTTTTTTTTCTTTCTTTCTTTCTTTCCAACTCAACTTAACTTTTTAAATTCTTCTCCTTTTCCCAAATACGCATAAAATATATTATATGAAATGTCAACCAATAATCTTTATATTACTACTACAACAGGAATAACATTATCAAATAATAATAATAATAATAATAATCGACATCAACAACCATTCTCTTTATTAACTACAAGAGATCAATTAATAGCGATGGCTCAAAAAGAATATGCAAGACAATTATCCAAATTTACTGAATCTCAAATGAAAGAAAAAGAATATCAACGAGTAGAAACACCTTCATCAGCATTATATACCCATCATGAACAACGTCAACATCAACATCAACAACAAGAACAACATTATTTTAACTTACCAAAAACAACAAAGATAAACAATCATCCTAATTTTATACATGAATCAAGTATTTATTCTATTACACTCAATGATACAAATAAAGATGTTCTATAACAAAACACACACAAAAATCGATTCCCAAAAAATATATTAGTAAGAGCTTCTTGTAATGATATAACATCTGTGTTTCTTATATAACAGTTGCTGTGTTTTTTTAAACGTATCCTAAAAAGGAGTAAAAAAAATACCAAAAAAGAGATAAAGAAAATATTTGGATCAACAAAAAAATTAATTCTGTTGGTATGTCCTCACATGTTTTCTGTTTTTACTATAGTACGTTATTTATTATTCATTTAAAACATTTGAATCTTATAGATACCGTTATTGCTATGAAGATAGTAATATATTCTTTTGATCTTTAAGTTCGTCATTTTAAATTATTGATAATAAATTGGTTTGAGAGACACATTTTATGGTAAATGAAATAAAAATAAAAACAACGTCATTATCGCTTACCCCTTAAAATAAAACCTATTTTGATTTCATTATAAATATCATCTTATATTATCAATACGTATTAAAATTGACATAAATTTATTATTGAGTACACGAGATAATTTAACTAAAAGATCTTTGGAAGTAAGTACGTAGTTTATTATTATTACATGCCCGTGTATGTGTAACAGATCTAATATATATATATATATATCTTTACTGGTTTTTTTTTTAAAAAAAACACATGGTAAATTATAATAATATTTTCAATTTATTTAATAGAACTTATTATTTTGTAGAGTAAATAACAGTTACATAATAGTTTTCTGATATATATTAACTTATATGACAATGAAGAGAATAACTGTTGTCATATTAACATACATACAAAAAGAAAATTATAGGTACGTACTGTAGTTCATTTACGATAACTCCAAATTATCTGTTACTACTGAACCAATATACATACACCCCCCCCCCTTTCCCCCTATTTTTTGTTAGGTGGGATTTTTAAAATTGAAAATCCGTCTAATGCTAGGAAAATCAGGCCTAGTTACAAATGGATAAAATTACCGAAATAAAATAATTAATATTAACCACTTAGTTCTGTCTTATCTACTTTTTTTTTTTACTCCATTATTATGTTAATGAAAAATGTCTGAGTGCTGTCCAATGTAAAAACAAGGCATGTGGGAAGGTTATGAGACCTGCTGGTCCATCCACTTTCTGTCAAGAACATTCTCTTGAACATATAACATGTTCTACAAGAGTAAATTTTAAAATCTGTAGACCCTTTGGTCATTTCAAACATAAGGGCACCCATAGTCATGGCACCTTCGAAGCATTACACGATACTATGGAAGTGCCTGAAAAAGTCGAAGAACGGGTGCTTGAATGTCCTTCGCAGACAGCGTACGCCTTGAAGATCGGCACAAGCGTTGTGCGCCCCCAACAACCAGCTCGTCCTATGCGACTTATAAGCAAGGCGTTGCATCGCCATGGTAAGATCAAACGTTACCGTCGTAACTATCTTACCAAGGCAGGTAAATTGCCATCAACTCGTCCTTCTTTGGAAAGAGCTGCCGAAGAACTTGGCGGATTAAAAAACGATTTCGCCGGGTATTTCAAATCAATCAATATGCTACCTTCCCAAACCTGTATCGCCTTTTCTGTCCCGAGTGTTACTGTACGAGTCAACTTCCATAAGCATCCGATTATTACGAATGTTACGTATGACTGCTTCCCCGAAGGATACTATTTGTGCTCAACAAATATATTCTTCGAAGAGCTGGGAAAGTTTGGCGTCATATTTCAAGCTGTGATTAATGGACTGTCAACTGACCATTTCAAGGCATACTTTCTTGCGTTCTTTCGTACTTTTGGTGCTGTAATTGGACACGTGGACGAAGACATAAATACCAATTTCTCTGGTCTGGTAAGTCTATCGTGTTATTTATTGTCATTTTTGAAGTGATGCTATAGAAAGGAAAAGAACGTGTTAAGTAGTGAAATGTGAAGATGGACATAATAGGATAACACACTAATTAATTCTTGAATCTTTATTAAACTGAACAAAATGAAAATGGTGTTAATTTTTATAGTACGAATGCCGATTTCCCTTATGATAAGGACAATTTCTACTATTATATAACTATGATTCAATAAAATGTGCAGTAAATATTAGTTAAAGGTTATATATAAATGCCGTGGGGACTTATGCGAAAAGAATTCGACAACGTAATTCATATTGTTTAACGAATTTACATATGCGGGTTTGCGTTTTTGCAACTTTTAGAACAACCAGAAACAGCCCAAAACCGAGGCTACGAGTTTTTAAGAAGAATGAGACAAGGACAAGGACTTTACCAGAAGTTCAAGTTCTTCTTACAAGCGTCAGGTTCTGGTAAATATATACTAATTTCCATGTTACTCTAAGAATTTTAGTTACTTAACTATGGTCGTTTAAACAAGGCTCATAACGTCTTCTGGTAGCACACATGGTGCTCCCATTGTCATGACGACAGGATCGACTACAAATAACACGTCAAACAGATCCAAGATCCAACCTTGACATTGGTAAATGAAATTGGATTAGAATGGAATAATGTTATCTAATTGGCATTTCAAATTGTTAATGTTTTTTTTTCGATGATGCTTATATAGAAACGAAGCAGCTGAAATCCAAGAAAGCTCATCCGCAAAGAGGTTGCCGATCTTTTGCGTAAGGTTATACGTAGTAACTTGAAATATTGGATGCATACATCATGAAATATTAACATTAATGTTAGATAAAGCACTTTCACCGCATCGCAAGACAAAGATGTGAAATTGTGTGGATGGGCCCAGTCGCTGTTCCAGTTAAGGATTCTTATGGCAATCGAAAAAAAAAAGGATCGAAATCTTACACTTCCAGTGAGATGGATCTAATTTTGAAAGCGCGTGCAAGGAAAGAGATTAGATTCGAAAATAAGCGTAATTTATAACAACAATAATTATTTTTATTTTTATTCTATTTTCCCTTTTTTTTAATTATGTATAATGCGTGTGCCCTATTGAGTTAATGCTACTTATAGGTGAGATACCCATATGTGACAAGAGCACATATTCGTATAGGAAGACAAATGATGATAAACAGTACAGTTTACATGTCTTTTATTCTTGGATCATTATATTCTATACATCCGTTGACAATTCACTATTAGCATCCATTGAAAACTCGAGATTGGCATCTGTTAAAGATTCTATGTTGATTTGCATTGAGTATTCGCGAATAGTGTTTGTCTTTTCGAATAAGTAAATGACAACTGTCGTGTCAAATGGAAGATAGAAAAGTACTGTTGTTACTTTCATAAAGCTAAATATTCATAAGAAAAAACGGTTGTTGTGTTATTGCTGTTGCATCTGTAAAAGTAATTCCTGGATCCGTAAAAGTAATTGTCGGAAAAGAATAGATGTTACATCTGTAAAAAAAAAAAAAATTATGCAAGAAAAAAAAAACTCAGTTGCCATTTTGGGATTTCCTTTTGGGCTTGCCAAAAGGAACTCAACATATCATTTTATCTTATACTTATTTATACGAAAAAAAAAGCCCTACATTCTCAATCTTTATATTTTATTTTCAACATCTAATGTTTTTTTTTTTCCATCATAATGGTTAAAATCTCATGAATTTACTAAATTATAATGTCGGTTCTTCGGTTCTCTCTATCTAGAACGGAACTGAGTCGGCTCCCAATCAGTTCCTTTTCCAAAGAACCATCTCGACTTTTCTTGGTCCAGTTCCAGTTCTTCGGTTCTTATGCGGATCTCCTATCCTTTACAAAAGTGTTCAAATAACCACAGAAATCTACCTATCAAGGTTTTTGTTAGCAATGTAAAGAAAAGTACTATTACGCGCAGAAAAATCAATTTTTATCTGTATACACTCAAAAGTTACAGCTACTGGAAAATGATAAAGAAAACAGACGTGTAGCCGCTGAGGAGATTGGAAGAGGAATTTTGCGTGGCAAAAAGAGAATGGATGAACAACCAGAAAACAGATTGCAGGCTCATGAAAAGGTTTTAAAGACAAGCTTATCTTTATCAACTCACGCAAAGCTCAAACACTGTATCTTCATCACAATCAAGAGCATCGTTCTCAAGTTCACATTGCAGCTCTACTAAAACTCTTTCTCCATCAGTTTCAAGGTTTTCAATCGCAAACAAAGACGCGACTATTGATATTGACGAAGCTAAAGACGAGGCTAAATTGTTACATACTTTGTTCGTCGAGGGAATTATGTTAAAGCCAGCCTTGTTTAAAAGAATGAGGTAACTTGTGCATATCAAATCTTTTTTATAAAAGAAAATGTCAATACTAATTGATATTATTATATCTTTGTATATAGCACTGGGCTATCGCTCATCATTGACTTTGGTGATACAGACCAAGATTCTCAGAAAACAATTTTAAATCAAAGATAGAATTCTTAGTATATCGAAATATCGTCATATCGAACATCGTTATTTAACGCGCGGTGACAGTATGAACATTTTAAATATGTTTACCAAACTCGAAAATACCCATTTTCCATGGAATTAAAAACTGCATGGCCTTAATTTTTGCTGTAAGTTTTTTTTTTTTTTTTTGACATTGAGTACGTATGCTTGTCTAATTAAACTATAATTTGATAGTTTTGTTTTTGAAAGATAATTTTACTATGAAAGCAAAGGACTATCTCAAAAAAGATTGATTGATGCAGAATGCAAGAAAAAAGGTTCAAGTTCAGACAGGTTCTTGGGATTTTAAATGTATTTGGTTTCATGTATGTTCTTTTTTTTATTAGTTCATCGATTCTATTGGGTGCACTAAATTTTTGGGTAGTAAACCTTCCTTATTTGGATTTTTGGGTACTTAGCCACTGAAATTTGGGTACTTCGCCACTGAACGAGCCCAGAAGTACTCAAAAACTACCCAAAAGTGCCTGAAGGAAGGTACCTTTTTTTTTTCTTTTTAGATTTTTATTTATTTTTGAGTACTATGATGCACCTCATTCAGCTTAATAATAATACCCTATACTCTAGTCAACATTATCAGTTATAAATTTTTATATGATATTAAAATTTAATAGCAAAAAATAACAAGAATAAGAGTAAAGCTATAAGGCCCAAAAAGACTCAAACATTGACTTCTTCCATTTTACTTGTACCAAAAATTGACTGCTCTACTTTTATTGCCGAAAATGGAAGTACCCAAAAATTATGGCACCCGATTCTATTTTACAAAGCTTAGACTCGACTTGTATGATGAAAATGCTAAGTTTTTCGATGAGTACTAGAAGAAGTCTGAAATCGAATTTTTTATCTATAGTTTGGAACCTTCTTTTCCGAAAAATGACATATATACATAACAATATCATCTTTTGTAAAAGGGTAAGTCTTTTCTAACTAAATACCATTTATTTTGTAATTCATTTTATTATTCCTGTGTCTTTTTTAGAGAAGAGTGTACCCATCCGTACACTCAATTCATGAAAAGTGACCTTCACAACAATGAACTCTGGCGTCGCCGGACAAACACCGCTAGAGCAAGCATCCCGCGCCATGGGATGCTTCTTTTAATCCCGAGGCGCGGGAAAGCCGAAAACTCCAGGTAATTTATATAATCAAAAAAAAAAGTTTAACAAGATTGAACTGACAGTTTGTATTTTAAAAAACTATTCCTTAGGCAAGAGAGGGTATGTCATACGATGATAAAAGATCAGCTGTGAACGATTCAGGCGAAGACGATGTTGATGTTGGTGCACGTGAGAGTGAAAGTGAACTCCTCTTTGAGAAGTAAAAAAAAAATATGCAACTCAACAAAACTCCTTGTTGAAGCAAAGGATATTGTTGATTAAATGGTAAACAATACCATTCATGTCTTCTTTAACATATACATTATGGGAAAAAATGTTGCATTTGGTATCATTTGGTGTTGTAATTTTTTCACAAATCTTATGGTATAAAGTAGACTTATTTGTCATAGTCATATTTTTGTCAATCTTTATATTATTGATTTTAATAGGTTTAGCTTATCAAACAAGTTCAATCTACCTGTATCGACCACAGGTCTATGTTGCTCTCCCTCGCATTTCTTTCGAAATTCCTTTATTCAAATATTCAAACATTGAGAGGTTTTGAAGATACTTTTGAGAACATTATGACTTTGATTGATGTAAGCTTCTATCTTTTTTTTTTTTTTCTTTTTTGCTGTAGATCGAAATGGAAGAACAACCAAGCTTAATCCAAAAAAGTAAAGATTTTTTTAATAGCGATCGACGATTATTTAGATTTGTACGTCGCCCAGCCCCTACTAATGATTTGTTTATTAACTATTCATATTGGATTGCTGCAAGCTGGTATCCTCCAGTAAAAAAGAATAAAAAAAAATAAAAAATCCCTGAAGATGATACCTTCTCAGCAACAATGGAAACAACAACAGAAGACACAGTATCTTATGAATATGATCCAAACCTTATTAATGAGTATGGATGGGTTCAAGTCGCTGATGGCATTTATAACGTTGACGCAAATATACTTTTGGAAAAACATTCATTCGACCAAGAAGAAGATTGATTGTTTTTATCAAATGTATTTTCAATTTGATACGTATGTCTGTAAAGAAGGAGAAGCTGGATTACAATGAATAGGTCATAAATGATGAAGATCTCAAATTCGGAAATAATAAAGACAATGAAAACAATAAGACACATGTTGACCAAGATTGGTTTATATATACATAACATACAATTTTATTAAACCAAACAAGTAACTTATCATATATAGTCAACCCCCGCTTTTGCACCTCCAGCTTTTGCAAATCTTCCGGTTCTGCATCATTTGTTTTTAGAAATGTTAAAAATACTTAATGGAATCGCAACATACAACTTACATCAAGATTTTTGGGTGAGTTGCGCTAATCGGGAGTACGTAAACTATACTATAATTTAATAATTGTGTATAGTATTCTTATGAATCATTATCCAAATATGGAAATACCCAAAATGCCAGCAAAGAATGCCATATTTAAATATATATCAAGTCTCGCTTGTTGCAAGTCTTCGGTTCTGCAACAGAAAAATTAGGAAAACTCAGGTGTGCAAAACCCGGGGGTTGATTGTAGTATACTTATAAAATAACCTGTATCAACTCTAATATGTACGTAACAGTATAATGATGAAAAGAGTATAGCGTATATAATACGTCTTGTGCAGGATTGTTTATTAACATATAAAAAAAATAGAGCTAACTTTGCTAAGAACCAAATTGCATAATAATAGTATATTTTATAACAGAATAGGAATTTTTATCCTGAAAAATAAAATGTATTGTATCGATTTAATCAACTAATACATCTTTGGTAATAATTCAATTAATCAAAATTATTTTAAAGTTACTTTATTCCTTACACAATTAATAAGTATTAGACTAATGAATTCATATCTTTTGTAGTGATATATTATTATATACATATATAAGCACCCATTCATTCATCATCAAACCATTATTAATCATATAATAGTTTTCATGTAATAACATCAACTTTTTTTTCCAAATATATATAGCACGAGCTATAAAATTTAGTTATTTATTGATGAAAAAAAAAATTACATGTACATATACATTCAAAAAAAAAAAAAACCCCACATATGTACGTGAAGTCTGGTGTATATAATAACCAAATCTGTGTACAGGGCGGGGGATCAAGAACGAGATTGTAATTATAACTTTAAAAACATGCATAATGAAAATCTTTATTTTTTTTTAGCTACCCTCATATGTCAATATATAACAAAAATAGTTGTCATTATTACTATATATAAAATTATACAATGCAAATAAGATAAAACTAATACTAATATATATATATGATCTACTACTTGTCACCTACTTTTATTATAATCTATCGTTGTAATATTTTTTATTTTATGATTCAAAGGTTGTACATAACATAATCGGTGTATATCAGCGATCTTAGTCTGAGAATATTCATCATATTTTTCTGTGTGACAGATGTTTTGGTTAGCCAGGAATCTTCCATGGTATTCATGTTGTACAAAAAAAATACTTTTACATACTTCCCCAAGTTTGTCTTGTCGGCCCGTGCTAAGTAATTACATATGTATATATATATATATATACTTATCGCTATTATTATCAAATTTTATACTACTATCAAATTTGACACTTTAAAAAGCGCTCATGTATATGTATGTGTGCGTGTGTGCGTGTGTTTGTGAGAGAGAGAGAGAGGAAATGGTTTCTTTCATGAATACATCAAATAAACAAAAAATGTAATTAATGAATTGCTGCAAGTTATTATTATCATCATTATTATGTAAAACAAATCAATGCAAAATTTATATATGAATATAATTATATATTATTATTTTAGCTTGAAAAATCAATAAAATATACAGAACAAGGAGAGAAAGCAAATTTTATATGGTAGAAAAACGAATGTACGTATATGGAAAAGATGGAAGGGAAGAAGAATGGAGCCTTCGTTGTTTACTGAAGGTGAAGGCAAAGCACATCATTTCTTTTTTTATGTATGATGATGAAATACAAATGGTATGGAATTAATTGATGATATAATAGGAATAGTAGGATGCCAATAAATAGTATTATTATAATTATCAATGCTATTACGATGATGATGTTGATGATGATATTGATTTTCGGATGATTGTTGTTGTATATGAAATCGAAGACATGGTTGATGAAAAAATTGTGAAAGAATTTGAGTTGCTTGATACTGAGCTAATTCACATAATTGAGGAATATAATCATCAAGTAAGTGATTAATTGATGAAATGATATGATGATGAATATAATTATCCAATTGTTGCTTTACAATATCTTCATTCTCGATCAAACAAAGATGAGTCAAGTCGGGACAAACATGTCGTGTTATATACTGGATTTGTCTGTGTAATAAAGATTTTGTGTCAATTATGTTCCAGACAGTCGATAATTTATCACCAATTAATGCTATACATATTAAATCAAAAAAGGAAAAAACATGTTTAGTTAATATTCTCCTCTTTCTGTAGATCCAAAGTTATAACTAAAAAGGTGAATTATGACTTCAGACTACCAAATAATATTGAACATTGGTAAAGAAATTATCATCTTTGAAAGAAATAAACCCCCCCCCAGCAAAATGTACATTTACCTTCAGCAGCATCTAATACTTGATCTTTTAACATGGGTAAATCAATGATCAACGATGCCGATAATGACTCTTGCTTTTGTGATATAGTACATTCATCATGGTATATAATAGAGTGCTCGCGGAATCTTTTCAAGAATTGTTTAGATACTTGAGAATAATTGTTATCAAGGTCTGATAACATATGAATAGTTGCATCATGTGTAAAAAGATCGATATCAATTTTACGCGTTGATTCATTATCAAGAGATATGTATACAGTATCTTGATGAGTTGCTTGCGCTGCAAACACGACAAGTAAGATCGTCAGCTGTAGCACCAGCCATTTCATTCTCTTGTATAAGTGTTTTTTTTTTTTTTTACAATATGACAATCAGTTTTTTTTTTACTTGTTTACGCTATCTTTTGTCTCTGTTGATTTTTTTCTGTCGTAGTTTTTATTTTTTATCTTTTGAGGCTCACACGCACAGACATAAACAAGTCCCAGACAGGTGCATGTAAATTATTGTAAATAAGTAAGAAAGAAAAAAAAAAGGAGAAGAAAAAGATAGTAAAGAAAAGAAGAGGAAAGAAAAAAAAATTGTTTTCTTTTTGGAAACAAGGTAAGTATAAAAGACAATTAAAAAAAAAAAAGTTCAAACACAAGGCAATGTGTAACTTTCGCAGTAATTAAGGTTTTTCCTTTTTGTCACCTAAATTGAAAGAGAGAAAGAGAAAGTTCCTTAATAATATAATAACTACAAAAGGTTAATTTTAAATCAAATTATGACATAAAATATATTTGTTACACGTTTTTCTTTCTTTATCAAGGTTCAAATCATTTATAAAGAAAATGTAATCATTAACTACCATTCGGCAAAGTAAAAATTTCTCTTTTTCGGGTTTTTATAACGAATTTAGTAAAAATACCTGGTTTACATTTTTTTTTTTTTGTGAATATATTGCCTCTATCATCATCATTATTATTATTATCGTCCCTTCTTAATAAGAAATAACTCCAAAAAGAAAAGGTGGAGAACGAAATAAAAAGAAAGAATAATTAGTTGCTTTATACAGTATATGCAAACAGGTCATAACTTTCCATGTCAATAATAATAATAATAATAATATGAACAATCTGAGAAAGAATTTAGCTTTATTATTGGTATAATTATTATTATTATTATTGAAACACATTTGTATGTACCCAGCCCCTTCCAAAAATAATAATAGTATTTTATTCGCTGAAATTGGCTCAACATAAAGGAAAATTATACTGTTTATACTTTTAAAAGATGATATTTTGTTTAATTCTATAATATCTAGAGGCTGGCATGAGGTCGCGTGGCGTCAAATCTCGATGGTTGTTTTCTCCTGAACCTGCTCTACGCAATTATAATAATTGTCTCTGAGAAGCAAAAAAAAAAAAAAAAGCATGTTTTGTGTCACTTCACTCCGGCAAAATTAACTTGATGCACCTAAATGAACGAAAGCAATAATCAATAAATTCTCTTTATTTACAAAAAAGAAAAGCCTGTATAGTAGTTGATAATAAATAATTTTATATAATACTTTCATATAATGTGCGGCATAGTATTTTTTAATTATAAACGAAGAGAAAAAAAAAAGATGGGTAACCATGCATGTTGATTACAATTAAACCGTCATCAATATCATTGACTACAATAGTTCGTTCAATATAAAAAGAGACTTATTTTGTTGAAAAATATAAATAAATTCATCATCAAAAAACACACTCTCAAAACCATTCTATCCCCCTGCTCAACCCTTCCCATTCATTTTTCTTCTATTGTAGTATTATCATCATGAAGCTTTCATCATTCGTTCTGGCAGCTACTTCTCTTTTTTGGCTGGGCCAAGCTCTTCCTGTCGTTCAAGATGACGTTAGTATGAGCAGTGGAATCACTTCTCTGGATAAACGTGGAAAACATGACGAACACGACAGTGACAGTGTTGATGATAGCAAGACATCTTCCTCTTCCGAATCTGGTCTGGTACCTGGAAAATACTTTGATCGTGTTGTTATTATCGTTTTTGAAAACAAAGATTATAAAACCGCCATGAAAAACGATTACCTTAAATCGTTACCAAGTAAGCATAATGGTGTTTTATTAACCAATTATCGAGGCACATCACATCCTTCTCAACCCAATTACGTAAGTAGCTTTTTGTTGTTGTTCTTTGCTTTTGTCGTTGAAAAAAAAAACTCCCTTCTATTTTATTGTGATAAAACATGCTAATATTAATGAATCACAAATATATAGATTTCTATGATTAGCGGTTCAACGGATGGCACCAACGAAAATGATGAGTCCAATATTGATCGCGACACAATTGTGGATTTACTTGAAAAGAAAGACATTAGTTGGAAATCGTATCAAGAAGACTATCCTGGAGGTTGTAACAAAGAAATGGATATTGATAATTATGCTCGTAAACATAATCCA
This sequence comes from Circinella minor, assembly GCA_016758965.1. NCBI lineage: Eukaryota > Fungi > Mucoromycota > Mucoromycetes > Mucorales > Lichtheimiaceae > Circinella > Circinella minor. The sequence goes on along the minus strand of JAEPRB010000123.1, from coordinate 18,667 downwards.
TTCATATCATTTACAAATATTCAAAAAGATAAAAAACGTTGTGCCAAAATTGTCAACGCTAAGCAATTGGACAAGGATATCAAGAACAACAAAGTTCCTCAATACGCCTTTTATACTCCTGATGTGAGTTTTTTTGAAACACAACATTTATCATTATACTATTGGTTGATGTAATGGATATATAGTTAACGCATTTGGTTTATATTAATTTATATTATTTTAGCTTAACAATGATGCTCATGAAAAGGATATGGATTACGGTGCTAGATGGCTCAAGAAGTTTCTTGAACCTCGTATCAAGAATCCAGCTTTCAGTAAAAATACCATGTTTGTGATTACCTTTGATGAAGATGATTATAATACAGAAACAAATCATATTTATACTGCTTTGATTGGTCCTGATTGGAAGAATGCTCCAAAAACAAAAAAGGACAAGAATAAATATGATCATTATTCATTGTTGCGTACCATTGAAGATAATGTAAGTTTTTCTTTCCCTCTCTTTTTTTTCTCAAGTATATAACTTTATCTGTTATATTTTAAATTATTATACAAACAATAGCTCACATCTGAATTATCTGCATAACTATATATTATTAGTGGGATCTCGGTGATCTAGGCCAAAAAGATAAGAATGCCAAACCATTCGACCTTTAAGGCCTACTCAAATACGTTCACATATATACACACATTGTAACAATAAAAGCAACAACAAGACATCACATTACCATCATCAAAAATATATAAATATCCTCCTTATTACTTTCATTCGATCAACAATTTTGATAATGTATCAGCAGTGTAAAAATATTTTGAAAATGAAATAAAAAATAAAAAAAAGAGGCTGTGTTATTTATATGTATTCCAAATTACTTTCATGACATTATGCATATGTATATATATATTAAGAAGATGATTAATGAGTTTTCACAAATATCATTGAAAACTCACTTCAACCGCATCTTAAGATACGTAATATTCAATATAATTTGTTTCATTTTGTGTCATTCACGTTTCATACACTGCTTTGAAAAATAGTTCACATCCAAATTAACCTAATTTTTTTTCCATACTTCAATTGCTTCTTGTTCTACCTCCTTGACCCTGATGGTATTCATAGTGGGGTTTATCAAGTAGCACACTTAATTACAGCGTTAACGTAATAAGTGTCTGTACTTTGTCGTTTTGAAAGTAAAGTAATATTTGGAAATTGATCGTATAATGGTATGTTCCCTACATTATCACTTGATACGTAATTGTGTTAGATCAATCAAGATTAATAAAATATTAACTACGATGATATGTAGAAATAGATGCAGTACAGTAGACCTCCGGTTTTTACACTCCTGCTACTTTGAAAACCCCGTGTTCCGCAACTTTTTGGAAGGAAGTGTCACAAAACACTTAGTAAACCCTGAATTAACCAGGGGAAATTCCTAATGTATTGAAGACATCGATGGAAAAAAAAAGTAGATGCCGACATAATATATAGACTGGAACTATCACGTATAAAAATCTAAGCTGTGAAATATCCACTCCCACTAATTTGAAAACCCTCAGTTCTGCAAGGAAATAATCATTTTGCAAAATTCGGGGATCAACTGTAATCATTTTTGATTTCTTGAATAATATGTGAGTTGTTGTTGCTGTACTTGGTATTCTGGTGATGCTAATAGTGGTGTATTGCATTTAATATTATTTTTGTTATTCCCTTACTATTGTTTCTTTTTTTTTTTTTGCCAGTAAAAAGCAACGACACGTTGTATAATAAGAGTCTTTTCAAGAGGATGATGAAGCGCAGAATAAAATGACTCCTTCAGCAACCTCTGTTATCAGTTATTAATCAAAGTCATCTACGTACGTAGTATTCCAATTCTTGCAATATGCCACCATATTATTTACCAGCATATGTGTTGTTAGCACTGGGCCCTTTTGAGTACGTACGTAAAAATAAAGTGTGAACCACGAAACCGTAATTATCACAAATATCATTATATCTATTTGGAATGTGTGCTTTATGATTTTGACCACGATTTTGTTAGTAATAACTAATGTTGGTACTACTGTTATAAAGTTGAAAAAATCAGCAACAACAACAACAGGAAATAACAATAGTGCAGGCGCTCCTCAGTTGCTCCAATGTTACCATCGCTAATAAAGAAAAAAAAGATAGAAATGTGTTGAATAAAGACAATAATATTTTGATAGAAAATCTTTAGTAGCCTAGATATGATAATAATGTAAAAAAACCACACAGCAATATATATATATATATATATCATTTTTTTTTGTTATATAGTAATAATAAAAAAATTGCCTTATATTATAAAAAATTTCATTTGTAAAAAAAAAAAAAAAAAGAGACGTAAAAAAAAAAGGGTAATTGAAATGGATTCAGGAGACAAAAGAAAACCGTTTCAAAAAAAACGCCTCTGAGATAGAGAGAAAAAAAAAGGGGGAAGGGGAGGGGGGAGGAGAGAGATAAAGGAAAAAAAAAGACTAAAACAAAATAATGACAACATTATCATTATCTTTTTTTTTTCTTTCTTTTTCCAAAAAAAAAACTCTGAAAAAGAGAAGAAATAAAAAAAAAAAGTAAAAAGGGGAAGTAGATTTGGAGAGAGAGAAAGTATATACGTATATAATAAAAAGAAAAAAAAATATAGAGAGAGAGAGAGGTAGAGAAAAATCATAAGAAGATAGATAAGGTTATAATATAAAAAGAGAGAGGGGTTAGAATATATGTTTGTTGGTTTGGATTATTATGATTGTTAGAGATAGTAATCCTGGTTTGTCATTGTTGGTGCTGTAGCCCAAGAACAAGAAGCCGATGATTCAAATGGTCGATATTCAAAATAATAACTTGTATTTAAACCAGGTGGCGGTAATTGTTTTTTATACATGGGTTCTGTAGGCAAACCAGGTGGGTTTGTTGTTGAAGATCTACGTTGTTGTGATGGAGGTTGATTATATGGATGATGATGATGATGGTGTTGTTGTTGATAGTAATGAAAAGGAGGATCTCCATAGCGACTAATTGGCGGTGGTGGTGCCGTATAACGTTGAGGTCGGAGAGGAACCAAACTATGGGCTTTAGCGTATAGGTTCAAATTATGTTGGCGTTGATTATTTTCCAATTGTAATAATCGTGAAGCTTCAAAAGCTGCCTCCCAAACATGTTGTTGTTGTTGTTGTTGTTGTTGTTGTTCAAGTAAAGTTTCTTGATACAGTCCAAGACGAATTAAAACATCTTTCATCAAAGCTGTATTGTCAACATCCACCATCATTGCCATCCTTTGCACGTGCGCACGGCATCCATCTACTGAGTGTCGCCATTGGTCAAATTCATATTCCCGGATGAACAAGCCATATCCAATAGCTTCCAGGAACTCCGCCTCCATTGTGTTAAGGTCATGCAACTTCATGCCGGACACATCCGACCATGTCTTGTTTGTGAACGTGCTATCATCAAGAAATTTGTTGGCTATAAATAAAATAGAATGATTGTATGAATAAAAAAAAACAAAATAATGGTAATATACAATTGATGATGAGCAAAATACAAGTTTTTTTTAAAAAAAAATTTAACTTACCAAGCATGAGAGCAACGGTGAACAAACGATATTCTGATCCATCAGCCCCTTCAATACTTGGATTGGTACGTAGCAATGCACATATATATTTTAATGCAAGATACACGGCATTTTGTGATAGCTGTGTGGCTGTAAGCACCTAATCATTAAAAATAGATATAAAGTTTATAAGTGTTTCGACATTCTTCAGTTTTGTTGTATAGTTATTGTAGTTGCTATAGTCACCATTGTCATAGTAACCTCATAATTCCTTTCTTTTCCTCTCCTTCAAATGATATATAAATAACTTACTTGCAAACAAAACTTTTTAAAAGCTGGACTTGGTTTTGTGGCATCAATAAGATAAGCCTGGTTGACAGATTTAAGACTCATCTTTTTACGAGCATGCCACATGAGATAAATGATCGACGAAGCAAAGTCGGCCAATCGTGGAATATCATCAATAATAGGTGGAGGTGATGGTGTTACTGGACTAGTATTATTACTATTATGATTACTAGCAATAACCGGTTCGAAAGCAGAAAGCCGCTTCGTTGTATTATTGTTGGTAGTAGTAGTAGTAATTAAAGGTGGTAACAAAGCATCGCGATATGGGTTCGGAAGCGGCGGGAACACTTGTTGCGAATGCTGTTGTTGAGGATAATATGACGATGTTGAATTACTATTTGTTGAAGTAGTATTATTCGTGGTCGTGGTCGTCGTCATAGGTGGAAACAGCGAATAAGGCTGTACCGGCTCCAATCGCAATTGCATCTTTGTTGTAATAATATTTGAAGGGGGGGAGTTAAAAGAATACAAATGGGGTAAAAAAGATTTGGAGAGAGGGGGGATTCCCGTAAAAAAAAATAACAAGTAGAAAAAAGTTATGTAAAAACTTCCTTTAAAGATTTGTTGTTATAATTATTACAAAGAAAAGAGGTTTCTTTTTTTTTAAAACAATAAACTTACTGAAGCTCTTTTTTTTTCAAAAAATAGAACCCAACACTTAAGGGAATTAACACTTAAAAATGTGAAGAGTATATAAAAAAAGGCGGGGGGTAAGAAAAAGGTAATAATAACCTAGTAAGAGTTATAAAAGAAAAAAAAAGAAGTGAGAAAGAGAGGGCCGCAACTGCTCTAACTCGTCCTTGAAAAGGTTTTTCTTTTTGATTTGTCGATTAAAAAAAATAAAAGAAATAAAAGACAATTAAGCAAAAACCAATGGACGAAGGAAATGTAAATGGATGGGCAAAGAAAAAAAAAACTTGCTGTGTGTTTGAATTTTATATTATTTTGAAAAAAATTCTCAGTTAGTTTTTTTTTTTTTTTTTTTTTTTTTTTTTTTTTTTTGCGTGACGAACTAAGCGGCAGACTCATTATGGCGCTGCGGTTCCCATATTAAAAACTATCCAATAGCAATATAGAATTCTATGTGATGCTTCTTAATTTTTTTTTCTAGCAATCAACCGGATCACTCTAGCATTTATAAAACACAAAAATATACATCATTTGAAACAAAAAAAAAAAAACAGCTAGTACCCAGGATATATTACTTATAAATGATTAAATAGGTTCTTTTTTCTATTGGACAACGACTTTAGGTACAACAAAAATTGCCGCTATCTCCCCATCCTTACCCCTCGCTTTTTCCACTAACCACCCCCCGTTCTTTTTTTTCCTCTCTCCCCCGCAAATCTTTTTTTTTAAAACCCTGACTCATTTTTTCTTTTTTTTGATGCAGAATAAAAAAAAAAAAATTACGTGAGAAGTAATACACAAAAAAAAAGTTTAATATATAAAGTTACTTTTTCTCCCTTCTTATTTATTCTCACTCTGATTTATTATGATTACTATTATGGGTTATGTATGTGGTTGTATGTAATATTATAATGATTATTTTTATCCTTATTATTGTGGTATTTCTTTTACTGGTGTAAAGTATGTATCAGTAGGGTTATCAGATTTATCTTTTGGTGGAGGAGTAGGGAAGTGCCTTAGCTCTGAATACCGATCAGGTTGTCGAATATCCTAACATAGCAATAATTTATTATTTATATTATTATTAATCAATCATCACATTAATAATATTACCACGACAATGATAACAACTCTCTATCCATGGTAACGATTAAAATAAAAAAAAGAATTTTACCTTCTGTAAATCAACTACTTCTATTTCCATCCGTTTAAAGTCATTTTCCAGTTGACTCACAATATCATCCTTCATTTTTAATTCACGTTTCATTGTTTCTAAATCTTCTTCTTTCTCATGAATAACTTCATATAGGCCTTCTCGATCATGTTTTATTTGTTCCATTTCATCATGTAATCGAGCATTTTCATGTTGTGATGCAACTGCCAAACTACCACCATTTACGTGAGATTGAATTGAAGGTCGACATATATGTTGTGGTTTAGCACGCTGATCTTCACCATCATCCGGAGGTAAGGTAAGTACAGAAAATCCCTGACTTAAAGGTTTATTTGTAAAACAGCATGTTTTTTCACATGTTGGTTTATCCTGTAACTACAATAATATGTAATTTGATATAAAAACGTTTTTAATGTTTTAATATGTGGATCTCGGATTTTTTTTTTGACAAATGAAGTAATATATTAAATATATATATATATATAAACTTCCATTCTACCACCCTTAACATTATCATTTCTCCCTCCTCCCCCCCTCCTTTTTTTTTCTTTATGATTTATGGATCTACTATCTAAAAAAGATAAATAAAAAAAAACTGTATTTATATATTACCTGACGATAAAGTAAATTGATCATTTGAACCAAATATTCATACTCTGGACCCACATTATTCATTTTCCGAATCTGGTCATTGCGCATTTGATTCATTTGTGTCTGTTTTATAGTTTGTTTGTTTGTTTTATATGTTTCTAATTAATATATTATAATAATAATACTAAAAATAATATATATGTAACTAAGTAAAAAGAGAGAAATATATATACATTACCATATATTCATTTAAATCATCTTGTAAAAGTCTATTACTTCGTTGTAATCGTACATTTTGAGATAAAAGATGACTGATTTCTTCCTTGAGTTCAGATGTTTGTTCTTCAACTATCCGATCACAATCTAATTTTAAAATGCGATTGGCTCGTAAAAGTCGAATATTTGATAATGTCAATTGTTCATTTTCTTTTTCTAATTGACGTAGTCGATTTTCTATATTTGCTGGAGCAGAACGTCGATTGTTACTATGGTAATGGTGATAGGGTGTATTTTCGTCGCTACTACTTAATGGTGGTGTCGGTGATGAAGTACTAGTAACAGGCTCCTATTTTGATTTTGACAGTAAGATGTAAGTTTTCAATGAGTTTCGAGAACCAATTAAACTTTTTACGTGAAAATAAACCCTATATATCTATACACACGCGCACGCATAATGCCAAATAATATCAAACTAAAATAATTACTGGAGAAGGGTTTTCATTTAATGGAATCATCAAGTTTAAAGAAGGGTTGTCGCGAATGGTAGTTGAAGTGGGTAATGAATTGCGTTGCATGGAGTTCTTTTGTTTTTATAATATATGTAAAAAATAAGGATTAATAAAATGAAAAAAAAGGAGATGTGTATGTATGTATATATAAATGTATAACGTGTAGGATAATGAAAGTGAAAACAAATAAAAGAAAGGAAGAGTAATATAAAAAAAAAAATAATGAAAGTAACAGAGAATAAAAAAAAAACAGAAAAAAAAAAGGGAAAGGAAGATATTTAGGCTACTTCTATTAATGTATTATATTTATTGAAGTAATAAATTAATCATTATGGTAAAAACTTCAATAATGGCGGGGATTTTAAATTGACATATTGAACTTGATTGTTATATAGGGTGCAAAATGGAATTCTGTGTTTTATAGTTTTACAAATAAGTGAATTCTTTTTTGCTTTACGTACTTGCGTGCTAAGCTAATTCCACATGACACTTACCAAATTTTGTATTGTTTTTATTTCAGTGTCCTAAACTAGTTGAATGCTTTTTTTTTGTTTTCCCGTTCCTCATCGCGCCGATGAACCTTTTTTTTTTCTTTTGTTCCCTTTTCTTTCTCTTTTACAATATAACTGTCCCCCCTCCTTATGTTATTTGTAAGTTTCACTTAACATACATATACATATTTTTATTATATATAAAAAAGAAGGCTAATAAAATAAAGATTCTTCTCCATATAGTTTAATAAGTTGCCCCTTATTTCTATATAGCAATCATGTCACCCCTTCAATATCATCTTGAGCACCAATATCATCATCAGCAAAAATCGCTTCTACAGGAAAATAATCAAAATGGTCTTGTATCCTTTCTCTCAACACGTTTTATCCATGCAGTACCATATGCTCGAATCACACGACAAGAAGCCATGGTATCTATGTTATCATTATTTTGGTTTTTATTGTGGGAAAATAATAATAATAATAGCGGGAAAGTATGTTTATCATAGTATTGTACTTATATATGTATAAATATGTAAAGAATGCTATTTATGAAATTATAGAAACACAAAATGAACATAAAGCTATGCAAGTGTTTGAACTGTTAGTCGATCATCAACTACTTGTACCGTTTGATCAGTACTACCAAGTTCAAACACCAATAATAAAAACAACAACAATGACACATCAACAAACAAACTCATCAGTCAACGACGATAAAAATAATACCAATAAAAAGAATAGTGGTGTATTTGTACCACTTACACAATGTTATTCATCAAATTGTACACCACAGCATCCTTCGTGTTATTCACCTTCATGTCCTTATAATCCAAATTCACTCGGCAATAATAGTAATAAGAGTAATAATGATCATACATCTTCATCTTCCTTACTTCGAGCAGATACTTATAGTAGTAACGATAGTAGTGGAAGTAGTGCTTATTCAAGTGTTTTATTACAGGCGGCAAGTGATTATGTACGTAATATTTGTATTGACTTATTATATTTATTTCGTAACATTTGTTGTACAAACAACTGACTCTTTTTTTTTATTTCTTTTGCTGATTAAACTTTTTTTGTTATTGTTATTGTCGTCTCATCTGATACACATAAATAAAAATCACCTTCACTTTCACCATTATATCTCTATATTAGGATATGCCGGATCATCTGTCTCCAAAAGAACGAAAACGTCAAGCAGCATTAAATGAAATTTTACATTCAGAAAGACAATACTGTCATGACTTGGATATTCTACGTACCATTTATGCCGAACCTTTATTAAAATCCTCTACTATTGAAGATACTCGACGACAAAGGTTTCATGATATTGTATTTGCAAATTATATGGCAATTTATTCACTACATAAACAAAGCTGTGATGAACTTGATAAATTAATTCAAAAACAAAAACAACAATTAATGCAACGGACTTTACAACGACAAAACAATGACACTGAAAAAAACAATTCTGCTCCTAATGACAATGATCAAACGTATGATGAAAACGGACAGGAAGAGAAAGAGAATGACAATGGAGGAGGATTAGGCAATGTTATATTTAAGCACGTTTCCCGACTTATGGAACCTTACATTTTATATTCCGCCAACCATGTTAAAGCATGGTATATTATTCAAAATGAATTATCGAACAGTTACCCTTTTCGAACATTTATTGAACAACAAGATGGACAAGAATGTACACGACGACTGGGTATTCGTCACTATATGACATTACCAACTCTACGTATGGGGAAATATAGACTTTTGATTAAAGCACTTTACAAATATACAACAGATGAAGGAGATTTATTAAGCTTGGGTGCAGCTTTAGCTGAATTAAAAGATTTATTAGCAAGAATGAATGAAGTGACCCGACAGGCTGAAATAGAAACACGTCGATTACAAATCATGATATCGCTACGGATCCCAGATCATATTCCGACTACATTACAACATATTGTAGATAATGAAGACGCTCATCTTCTACATGAAGGAAAGTTGTTATTAGCAAGATCATCTCATTCTTTTACAGCAACACCTTGTTATCTTTTTCTTTTTTCTCATTTATTGGTGGTCACGCGGCCCCGTGATGATAATACATTTATTGTGGCGGGACCTCCTATTCCTCTTCATATGCTTCGAATTGAATTACCTAGACGAACAGTACAACAAAAGAGAAAACGATTACGCCTTCAACAACAACAAATATTATTACAGCAACAAAAAGGGCGTCAACAACAAAAATATCAAGATGAAGAAACGAATAATAATCATATAAACAGTATCATGAATATGGTAGAACAAGAAGATAGCGTGACAGGACTTTATATTCGGGCAAGATTCCGACGCTTCCGACAAAATTTCCATGCTCAAAAAACGGCTCCCGCCGATGACGATCAACAATCACAGCAACAATTTGTTTCTAGACGAATTCAATCACCGTCACCATCACTATTTACTATTCCTCACAATAATAGTTTAACCATTAACAATACAACGAGAAGAAGAGCCCATCGTTTACGGATGCTTACAGTCAGTCATTTAGGATACCCAGAGTCTACCTATCATTTTACTTGTTTAACATTAGAAGATCGAGAACGTTGGCGTGAGCAATTGATGACCGCATCACAAAATGCTCAGGAAGCAATGGATCATAGAGCTCCTTTTGGTTTAAGTCCATTATGTGAAGTGGCCATAGGATCAAGTCGTCAATCTATAATGATTGGCGGTAGTACCATGTTTCCAACATGCTGTGGAAGAATTTGGTGTACCCTTCCTTTTGGTATGTCAAAGTTGGATCGGGAAATTTTTTTCTTGGGGGGGGGGACAAATAATAATGATGGAGAAACAAAAAGGAGAAACACATATATATATATATATATATATATATATATGTCATATTTGTTTATTTATCTATATCTATATATAAATAGTAGATGATGACACAGGTCAAGCTATGTTAGCATTGGGGACCCAATATGGCGTATGGGTAGGACCCCGCGATGGTGGATCACAAGATTTTTGGTTAGCGGTACCTCACGATGATTGTCAACAATTAGCCATTTTAGATAATTCCATCTTACTGGTACGAGCTTACCATCGGCGTAACGCATTGATGGCGTATGATTTAAAAATGGTGTGTCAAAGATTAGCTATTCATCGACGGTGGGGATTTGTTCATCGATCTTCTGTTATTTCATTTGCTGTAGGTAGATTAGATAATCGTACTGTTCTTTGCTATTTAACTCGAAAACGACGACATCGACATCAACGGTTAACCATTGTTCAATATAAAGCATATGGCCATTTTCGAAAACTAAAAGAATTTCGACTCGAAGTAAAAGATGCTGTTCATGTACAAATTCAACATAATACTGTATTTTTATTGTCACCAACGCAAGGTATTTGTCGAATCTCTCAAGATGAACATTGGAAAAAATTAGAAAGAGTCAATAATGCCCCTGGACGAGAAGGAACTTTAAAGAGGCGAGTAGGAGAAGATGAAAGTAGATTTTTGTCAATGGGGACAGCAACAACGACAGATGGGACAGCGTCAACATCTTTGACAATCAATGGATTTGCACCCTTTGCATCTCATGGTGGTTATGCTTATGATAGTCAAATGGCTCAGTCTGTTAGTTTTTTACCAACACATCAACAAGAATATATAAAAACTAAAGTACAAGACCAAATCCAGTTTGAGAGTCGTGTTCAACGTGTTGCTATTGTATTTCCTTATTTGATAGGTTTTTCACATTCTGTTATTGAAGTTCGACATATTGAAACGGTAACTGATATAATATTCTTAAAAGTTCTCCCCTCTTTAATAAAAAAAAAGACATTGGGAGGAAATAATGCTAACTTATAACGTTATTTAGGGAAAAATTGTACAAGTCATTCCCGGATCTCATATACGTTGTGTACATGTCTCACATAATGAAAATCAGCAATATCCTACCATTCATGTCAGCATGTTACATCCAGATGAACATGTTACTCGCGTTTATAGCCTGAATCTTCTTAGAAGATCGTGATGATCTTTGTTTTTATTCTTACCTCTCTTTCTTTCCTCTTTCAACATTAACCATTATCACCGCCCATCCATCCTCCCTTTTCTAGATGTAATTTACTTTGTTAATAATTAGAATGGTGATAATACTTTGTACAGTGCCAAACAATAAATAATATGTAATAGTAAATAAATAATTGAAATATGGTTGTGTATGTATTTTTTAATATGATATATTACAAATTCTATTTGCAATTGTTGTATAATTTTGATATGACTTGTTGATTGTCTTTTTTGTTGTTGTTGTTGTTGTTGTTGTTGAAGATGATAGTGATTAATGTTTTCACATAAAGTGCTTGCGCATAAAGGTTGACACAGTATCAAAGACGACCAACAAAATACCACCACTATAATATTAGATTACCCGTTAATACATATATTTTTCTTGATTCACTTATATAAGAGCAAAAAAAAAAAAAAGAAAAAAACTTACCCAGGGCCTAAACGGAGAACCTTTGCAGTGAAACCACGATATAAAGCACCCATACTATTATAAAAAGAAAATATTGTAAGTAAAAAAATTATGTTACCCCATAAAAAAAAACCTAGAAAAACCTTCTCCCCCAAAAGTAAAAAAAAAAGTTTTTTTTTTTACCCTTCTTCCTTTGCAACTAATGCCAATGATGGCAAAGTCCAGTTATATTTCTTTGGTCCTCCACCAGTATATCCTTGGATTCTTGTTTTAACGACATCCATAGGAGTATTAAGCATAGTACCAAAAGTACCACCAATAGCACCAGCAACAAAGTTGTTTGCTAATTGTTCGTTCTTGGTCTAATTAAAAACAATCCCCACAATATAAATTTAGTTGGTAAAGAAAATAAATGATCTATTTTCCTTTTTGTAAAATTTTCTTTTCCCCTCCAATTGTATGCTAACTATACTCTTCCCATTTATCACTATAGATTACCTTTGCCTTAGGCAATAATTCCTTAACACCGAAAATAACACCAAAATAACCACCATTCCAAGCGGCATGACGCCAAATAGTAGCTTCTAAACCGTTAAATAAAGCCAATGGACCTTCCTTTTTCAAAATCTTTCTCAAAGCATCACTAGTACTGTTATATAAAGCAGCATTGGTAGGGTCTTGCATACGAATCTTGACAAGTTCAAATGGAACGATAATGAGGGCTTCAGTGACACCAGCACTGACACCAGTAGCAATAGCCAATGATTGTGTGATTTTATCCAAACCGAAAAGTTTCTTATAAAGAGTAGTATATTGTTCATTAGCAGCAAATTTGGTAGCACGTTTAGGTGCTTCAACAAAAATGGGTGCGGCAATACCACGATACAATGTTGCTGGACTATATTCAATATAACCCAATGTTTTAATTAAAATATAAGAAAAATAAAAGTTGTGTAAAAACAACCACACATACTCACTCACTCACTCACTCACTCACTCACTCACTCACGCATACCCTCTTTTTGTTTGAAAAGCCATTATAATTAATTTACTTACCCTTCCTTTTGAATAATTTCTTTTAAACTTGAAATGATACCAACGTTACCAGTTGTACTTAATTGGGCACGCGTTTTAACCACTAACAATAGCAAATATCCATCCCCCCCCAATCGTTATATATATGTATCAATAACTTTTTTCTTGTTTCCATAGCTAAGCATGCATATAGACTTTTTGTATTTTACTATGATGCTTACCGTCCAAAGGATACATGGTCAAAATCTCGGAAATACCAGCAATGGCGCCGGCCAAGAATTGAAAGTGGAATGGCAATGCTATTTATTGTTATTATTATTATTTTTGAGACATATATTGTATACAACGGGGGTAAGTAAGAAGGGGTATATATATATAAAGTCTTAGCCTAAATAGATCATTTTAACGTGTTGCGATTAAATAACTTACGTTTAGGTGGTGCTTCAGCCGACATTATATGTTATATAGTAATAATAAAAAGGAACCAAAACGAGAAGAAAAATGTGGAGAAAAAAATAGAAAGAGAAGAGGGGTGGAGTGTAATTATTGTTGGTTTCTGCTGTAATATTATGTTTGATGTCGCGCTTGCGCTCCCTTTAAAGCATGCTCTTACACAACACAATTTCACACACATGACGGAATGAATCGGGATCAGTCACACAAAACGTTTGAAAACTTTGGGTAATCAAATGGGGGACTTTGAGTTTCAATTCATCCGATTATTTCTTTTGTATTTGGTTGGCTTGTTAAGCATCTTAAGGTCGTGAGTCAAGTTTATATAAATTATATGGTGTTCCACAAAATGAGATCAACTTTTCCATCAAAATATATATATATATCTATTAAACAGAAATTCTAATTTGTTACTATGTGCAATTTATTCAAATAAAAGCAATAATAATATAATGGGTCGTCGTGGAAATAAATATTGTGAAAAACAAAAAGCGTCCGCAAAAAATAATAATGTTTTCTTTCTCATCACCCCCCTCCCCCTTATTATCGCTTTCAGGTACGAAGTTTCAAAAATCCATCAATTGCATCATCATTATCCCCACCATCTCTTTTTTTTTTTTATTCGGGGTTAAGTTTTTTTTTTCTTTTATCTGCATGTGGATAAGAGGCTTTATTTTTAAAATAATAGAACAATCCATTCAGGTTTTTCCATGGTTTCCCGTTACGCGTTTTTGTTTTATTATTTTTATTTGAAAACAAAAACAAAAAGGAAAAAGGTTTCTAGATGTAACCACGGACCAGTTTTCAATGTAAATTCGACTAAAAAAATGAAGCCTGTAATATTAGTAGTACAGTGAAAAAAAAAAGACTAGCCACACAACCCCAACCAAATTTCGGGGAAATTACCAAATATACCATATAAAAAGGGGAGAGATTATAAAGTAAAAAAAAAATTCAACTAACCTTATACTTTTTTTTTAATTCTCCCCTCTCTTTCTGATATCTACTGATGATCCCTTTGCTTATTCGAAAAAGAAAAAAAAAACGAAATTATTTAATGGGAGAAAAAAGAAATTTAGTACCTTTTTTTTCTTCTTCTATAGTTATTATTAATTAATATAAACAGTCAATTTACAAACCAAAAAGCAACAAAAAAAACAAGAGTGAAAAAAAGGGTGTAGGAAAAGAGAGAAGGGTATACTATGTATTATTATTTTTCTTATTATTTTAAATAGGAGGAGTGATATTATTATTATTATTATTATCAACAGTAGAAGATAATATCTCATTATAATTATCTTGTTCAAATCGTTCAATTCGTTCTAATAATACTTGATCCCCATATAATCCCAATGATTTCATTTCTTCAATCACTTGAATAGCTCCATCAAATTTATTTTGAACTAATAATCCATCAATCAACATGGTGTATATCTGTACAGTTGGTTCAATATCAAGGTCTTCTTTCATGTCTTGAATTAATTGTCTTGCTCGCTGAATACGACCTTTACGTGCCCATCCAAGAATCATCTGTTCATAAACTTCTCGATAAGGGAACCATCCTTTTGCTCGCATCGATTTATATAATTTGTTGGCCAAGCTCATGTATCTCGGTTGTTGGGTTAAAGCATCCAATAAAATCTTGTATGTCATACTATCAGCATAAATCGAAACACCATCTGGTGTACCTGGAAACAAAATGGACCGTTCGTTTTTCATAAACTTGTAAAAAGCTACTTGTGGACCTTCTCGTTCAACTATTCGCGTCAATGCAATATTATTTAAAAAGACTTGATCAAATTTTTGAGTTGATGGGTCCATTGATAATCGTTCAAATAATTGACGTTCAATTTGACCTTCACGATATATATCCAATAAAGTACGATATGTTGATGCATTTGGTTCCGCTTGAACTTTACCCATATGCTGTAAAATTTTTAAAATTTTGTTGAAATCAACAGTATCTTGATCTTGTGATTCTTTTGCAGTAGCGCGAATCAATAAATTGAAATCCACTACATCTGGACCATGCGATTCTGCAATGGCTCCAAAAACTTGTTTAGCAGCTACGAAATCATTGGCTTGAATATAACATGCCATTAATGAAGTAAGCGCCTTGTTATCCATTTCCATGCCTGCTTCTGCTGCCAGGTCTAAAACGTTACGGAATAATTTTGTGTCGCCCGTCCTTGCACATAAGCCATAAAGACTATAAAATAAATCATTTGGCATGCTTTCTGGAGGTATCTCGTTGATTTTTATCATGTCATTATAAAGAGTAAGAGCATTGGCATAGCTTCTTGAACGTACAAACGTTCGTAACCCGGCATTATAAAGATCTACCGAGATAAGTTCTGGGTATCGTTTCTTCATAAACCGGTATAACCGCATCAATTGTTCATGTCGATTGGCTTGTGCTAATGCCATATATAAACTAATCCATGAATCAGGAGCAATGCCCGCTCCAGATAACTTGGACCACAACCGAAATGCATTGGTAATATTGCCGCGCGCCAAATAGTGATTTAACAACTTGCGTCCAATAAACTCTGTTCCTTTTTCATCTTTGTTAGCTTTTGTATCCGCCAATAAATCATATACATGTGACGATTGAAATGTATATAGTGACTTGTCCACCAAATGTCGTACCAGCGACGTTGTCCCCATACCACGTTCTTGACAATAGTTATAAAATCGTCGAGCATCCTTTAATAGCCAATCATCAATGGCTTCATGTCCCAATTGTTTTAATCCAATTTCCAATATTTTTAAATCATCTTTTCCTTGTTCAATTGCATTATGTATCGAATTAAATACTCCCACACCATGCGTTTTTAATACTTCTAATGCTTTGTCTTGATCACCTCGTCGTAAATACCCATCCACCATACTTCGTATCGTTCTTGGTGTTGGTGTTACTCCATTTTTTTCCATATTTTTTATCCATGCCATCACGCCTTCCATATCTCCCTTTACCACCAGACTATATACAAGTGCATCAAATGCGTCCACGGATGGTGCCCTTTGATCATTATTATTAATACTATAAATTAATCCTTGCATTGTTTTTTCTGCTTGCGTCGTTTCACCAAGAGAAGCATATAAACAGACCAACATTTCAGCATGTCGTCTATTAAATAGTGTGGGATGATGTTTACTTAAATCATATAAGATTTCTGTTGCTATTTTATTGAGTTGTCGAGAATCACCCTTGTTCATGTTTCCTGGGAAAAAGGGACTGCCAGGAATAGAAGTAGTAGTATTAGACGATGGCGATAAAAATAAAAGAATCATAGTTTCAATGTCTTGTTGTGTTAATGTTCCTAATAAATAATTGTTTTGGCGAATTTCACGATAAAGTCGCATGACATGAATACGTCGAATACGTCGTATAATGGTATTATTAACTCGTTCTGGAAGTCGACTCGTTCGATTATATTTTGATTTCAATTGATTTTGGTTGTTGTGTAAAGAAATGGGTGGATCGTATAAGTGAGTGCGTAATTGCTGTATAAGTTCAGGTACATCAACATCGCTACTAGTAGTAGTAGTGCTACTTTCATCGACAGGAGCTTGAATTGGATATATTTGTGCACGTGAAATAAATGGTCGTTTACTGATTGTATTACTGGTAGAATGGTTGATATGGTTCTTTGTTGACATGGTTCTGATCGTACGTACTGGGACAACAATATGGCGCGTAGTAATGGCGAGTCGTCGAGAAAGGCAATTTCGACATAATGTTTGCGCAGACGCGAGAAACGCAAACGTTGTCATTGTCTGTTGTCTCCAGCCTTCGCGATGTAACAAAGACTGGAGAGACATAGTGTTGTTGTATGTCTTTTTTTTTTTTGAGAGTTGTAAACTAAAAAAAAAAAAAAAAACTCGAGAAAAGGATCGCGTTTTTTTTTCCCTTTGAGTGTTGTGAATTTTCTCGGACTACTTTACAGACGGGGAGAAAATAAACAATTTGCTCACTGAAGAGGTTGCAGGTAGTCACAAATTTTCTGCCCAGCATATGAGTATCCAATGAAATTACTCTTTTTTTTTTGGGATCCTTTTACCTTTACTATTATTTTATTATGGATAGTTAAATACCAATACATTTTTATAACTTTGAGTCTATACCATTCAAAATATTTTTAAATATTACAATAAAAAATAGTATCATGACAAAAAACAAAAAAAAAAAAAAGATATATATATTTTATATATAGTCATTATCGGATAAAAAATAATTTTAATTGATGTAAAAAAAAAAAAAAAAAGGTACGTCGTGGTTAGGTTGCCATGACAATTTCTTGTTTTTTCTTAAAAAAAAATTCATATGTACATGTTTTATTATAATGTTCTTGTTACATATATAATATATCAGAATATACATCACCTCTTTTAATAAATAACCCTTGGTGATTCTTCAAAATATCAATAAAACTAAGCTCAGCAAAAGTTATTTGGCTTAGAGAAAAACTTTTTGTATTCATTTTTTTGTTCTATTAGAAGCTATCAAGCCTACTTACACTCTCCACACTATCTTTATATATTTATATATATTATAGAATGTGTTCGATATATATAGTTTTTAGCTAGACTTTATCATGGCATCAGGCAATTCTTTTTCTAGTAAGATATATATATTTTTTTACATGTACATTTATCCAAACGAATATGAAAGTACTTTTTGATAAGAAGAGTAAATAAACTTTTGTATTTTTATACGTAACTCTTAAAGAATTTAATACATAAGAAAATGATTTTTGAAAGACAAAAAAAAGTTATTTGATTATATACCAAGAGAGCATTGAAATTCTTTTACGTACCTATCTGTTTTTTTTTTTAAAAAAAAAAACGGTTCACTAACTATTATTCCTTAAACTCTCAATTATTGAACATCTTATTTTTTCTCAGTTTGTTTCGTTGAAAAATACTAATTTTAAAAATACCTTTTTCATATTTTGCATAGTATGACTATCTGAAAGATTGCTACGTATTATTGTAATCCAAATTCAATAATTTAATAATAATACTAGACGAACAACAGTAGTGAAAATACTACAAGTATATTAATGAAGGCATACAAAGAAAGGCAGTGTTTATTATTTATTGGATTATTTATAGTAAATAAAAACATAGCATCAAGCAAAGAAAAGTGGATCGT